>JAJMDG010000145.1:46359-62427 GCA_030565715.1 Hanseniaspora singularis (nom. inval.) | reverse complement strand
ACTAGCCATTAACTCTATGTTTTCTAAAACTTTGTCCATATCTATATCAACACAATCACCAGAGGTTGGTAAAATCATTTTAGAACATAAAGCAGCAACAATTTCTGAAGCTCCTTTAATATAAACTTGGTAATGTGTAGGGTCATCATTTAAACTAGTAACAATCATAGACCATTTACGTTTACTTTCAAAAGGAACAGTATAAACAATTTCCTTAGAAGATAAACCAATTAATTTATTTCTAAGGTTGTTTAAAGTACCAGGTTTTAAATTCAAAAAGTTTTGAGCAAAGATCAACATGGCGACTTCAACTTTTGAACCGGTGAATGGGTCTTTATTTTTTTCAGATTCAATAAACTCATCAATTGTATCTTGGGAATAGTCCTTCTCACCAAATAACTTTTGCCATAAATTTCTTTTTGGTCTAGTTGCTTCTAATAACACAGATTCTTTTCTAATGGTTTGACTATCGTTACTTTGAGATTCGAAAGCAGAAGAATTTAAAGTTAAATTTTCAAGTATAGACATTTGTATTTGATCATTTATAGCATTGTGAAGGGATCCATAATCATTGTTGTCTTCTAAATCAAATTTAGAAGTACCTAAGAATGTATTAACAACAGTCATTTTATTCATAGTTAATGTACCTGTTTTATCTGTGTTAATACAAGTAGCTGATCCCATGACTTCACAACCAGTTAATTTTCTAACTAAATTACCATTTTTTAACATTCTTTTGGTTGCAAAAGCTAAAGCAAGAGTGACAGCCAAAGGTAGACCTTCAGGAATAGCAACAACAATTAATGCAATACAAGTAATGAATATATTCATAAACTTATTACCTTTTTGAGATGCTGTATACGGAACACCAAGTTCTGGATCTATTTTTCCTTTAGGAACAATGTTAACACAGAATTTAATGAATAGAATAAGGAATAAACTACCAGAGGCTAATACACCAAAAATTGCAATATTGTTAGCAAATAATGATAATCTTTTTTGCATAGGTGTTGCAGCAGTCATTTCATCTTCAACCTGTAAAGATGACATGGTTCTACCATTCATTGAGTTTTGACCAACTGCTGTGATTATTGCTTTTCCTACACCTTCAATAACCAAAGATCCAGAAATTATCATTGGATCTGGTAGCTCATGGTTATCTAGAATATCAGAATCTGGATGCAATGCAGAGTATTTCAATGATTCATTAATTGGTTGTTTCTTAATGGTATCTGATTCACCAGTAATACTACTTTCATCCATTTGTAACAATCCTGATACTAAAATACAATCACAAGGAATAACATCACCTGTTTTTAATTCAAGTAAATCTCCAACTACTAAATTATCTAGAGTACTTTCTAATAATAAACCTTCTCTGATTAAATTGATCTTTTTGCTAGATTGTTCTTGGGAAGATAAGTTTTTAAATTGAAGTTCTTTTTGGTAATCATTAACACTACCAACTAAAACAACAACAACAACAGCAATTAAAATAGCAACACCTTCAACCCAGTTTAATTTATGAACTTTAACACCTTGAGCGGTGTATTCATCGGGTTGACCATACGCTCTGTATAGCCCCAAAGCTAAAGAGATAATAGCAGCAATTGATAAAATAATTAAAGTTCTATCTTTCAAGGCTTCCCAACACAATTTATAAAATGGTTTAGGTTTACGAATTGGTAGTTCATTTACACCAAACTTTGAAAATCTTAAATCTTGCTTCAAAGTAGTCATATTTAAACCTTCGTTAGGGTCTGTGTCTAAAGCTAAGTAAAAATTGTTAGCGTCATCATTGAACAATTGTTTAAAATGTTTAATGGATTTTGGATCATGCAATCCAGATAGTTGTTCTACAGATATAGTATCTATAGTTAATTTATCAAATGAAACAGAAGGCATTTGTATTTATACGAATGTTTTTTTTTTTTTTTTTTTAAATTTGTAAAATAAAATTTGGATATCTAAAAGGAATTAATAAATAATACGTGATAGATTAACAAATCAATTTAAGCTTAATATTTAATCATATATGTATATAAATTATTGTTGTACTTTTAGTTAGGTTTAAAAATAAAACAAAGAGAATATATATACTTGTAATGATATGGATGTTTGTTGGTTATTATTCTTATTTTTCTATTTAAAAATAATAAACATAATAATAACAGTACATTTTTATAAAAATTAGTGTTTAATTTTTTAACAAAAAATGAGGCTTTGGAAACTGTTTAAAAGAATTATTTGTGTGCCTTATATATAATTCAGAAATCAAAACTTGATGAGATATACACATTATCTCTATTTTCAAAGCCCCCCTTTTTTTTTTCTCATAGATAAAAAATTAAACAAAGAAAGTAACTTTAAAATAATCATGAGTTTCCTCTTTTCACAATTTACGTAGTTTTTTAGAATTAATCATGTTTCTATTTATAGAAATAAATGTATTGAATATCATGTGATTATATATTAAATTATAATGTTTGAAAGAAATTATTAAAAAAAAGAAAAATATAAATAAAAAAAAAACATCATAATACACCAAAAAATAATTGAATTATTTTGATTTAAATGTCAGGACAGTGTCTTGAGCTAGTTATTAATGATTTGTATATCTATTCAATAAAGATACTAATAAACACTAGTAATATACTAAAAGAAAATGGGAAATATGATAGTAATGATACTACAAATGTTGTGATTAATAACAATTTGTTTGAATTATATAAGCCAAGTTATAAGCTTATAATTAGTAATAAAGATTTAGAAAGTTTATATTCATTTTTGCATGATGAAATAGAATTTATACTATTTAATTTATTTAATCATGAAAATAATACTACAAAACTTTTAAAACTAAAAGTTGGTAATAATAATTTAAAAACCCATGATGAAATTTTTAATACAATTGTAAATGAAAAATTACTTTCTAATTTTGATTTTCTTCATATAGACTCTTTAGTGACTACAAAAACATTAAAATTTAATAAAATTTATAGAACAGCAAAAAAAAGTTTTGTTATAAGAATAAACTCAGATATATGGGACTTATTGTTATCAATTACTGATTATGAAAATTTGCCAGGTCTTGGACAAGAATATAATAGCTTTAAAAGTTATACAAATATACTAAGTGTTAAAAAAAACTTAATTCAAAAGGTTTTAATAGAAGATGATGAAGATTTAATTATTGAAGATGGCGGTAATTCTTACGAAGATAAAAAATCTGAATTTAATTTTAACTATAGAAGAATGTTTAAGTTAAACAATAACTCGGATTCATTTCAAATCATTATTTTAAATAAAAAGCGAAATTAAATGATTGTTTTGAATTGTTAAATATATAAAACCTAAAATTTAAAATAATAATAAAGTATGCATAATATGGATATAAATATAATGTCATAATAACTTAAAAATTTACAACTTTTATCTTGTTCATATTTTTCCATTTCCAAAACAGAGTCATTCCATTTCTCAAGGTTAACCAATTTTTCATTCTTCAATTTATCAAAGTTTTTAACAATTTCTTTATGCTTTTCTTTTAGGATGATATTTTTTTGAAAATAATCATTAAACGTTTTTTCTGTATTTTTTTTAATACCTATTAACTCTTGGTATTCATTTTTTAATTGATCATTGTATAATTTATTAACTGAGATATCTAAACTTGCTATTCTTGAATCTATATCAGATTTCCATGACGACAAATCATCACTTTTTATCTTTTGATCTTCATATTTTATAATCTCTGTATTTAGCTCTTGTAAAAATGTTTTTATTAATGAAGTAATGTAAACATCATTTATTGAATTCTCTAATAAATTAAACACATTATCTTTATCCGTAATTTTAATATTATATTCTATATTATCATGTATAGAACCACCAGTGTTTTTTATTTCATTCATTAAGCTCTCGTTGACACCTGTGAGTAAAATAGAATTTGTTATAGTTTTATTATTTTCTAAGTTTCCTAATCTTAAATCTGTTTGTGATACTGAAGGATCCTTTATAAAGTCTATAAATGAATTATTATCACTTATTTGGCCATTATCTATAGTTTTATTTTTTATATTGAGGTTGAAGCTTGAGTCATCATTTATTAATACACTTGCTATTGTTTTACTTTTATTTAAATTCAATTGATCTTCCTTTGTAACGTTATCTATATTTATTATTGGCAATTTTAGGTCTTTATGTGGTGATAGTAATAAATTACTTGTATTTTCATTACTATTACTAATATTCGTATTAACACCGTTTAATTTCAATAAATCATCGTTTTCTATTCCAACTTTAGTTTTTATGTCATTATTATTGTTGTTTTGTAAAATCATGCTAAAGCTTCTACCAAAACCATGTTCATTAGCAGACCCGTATAAATACTCATTCTTTGTATTCATTCTTCCTTTCTCATTTGTTTTATTATGATCAAAGCCCTCATTTTTTACATTATTATTGATGTTATTGTGTGGTTGAATTAAAAGATCTGTAAATGGTTTATTAGAAAGTGTTATTTTATTAAATTTCTTATAATGAGTTTCATTACTCTTTATGTTATTGCTTTTTGCTTTTATGATATGACGCTTTAAATTCTCTTTATGATGATAATCTTTTTGTTTATTACTTTTTTTATAATCATCAGAATCATCTTCCGCTATGTTATTAGCATCTCTGTTTCCTAAATCGTTCTTACGGTTTCTACTTTGAGATGCATAGTTATAACTTTTAGATAACTTCATAGGCTGAGATTCTTCATATTTTTTAATCGATTTAAGATCTTTAATTCCATCCATTGAGGAGTAAAGACCAGTTTGGGTATTATCATTATCGTAGATTGAAAGTATGCTGGAATTCACAAGTGAGTCATTTGTTCTTGTTAACGGATTAGTATGATTATTTAAAATATCATTTTTTTTTATAAAATCTTTTGGTACTGGCAAAAAATCTAATGTAGACTTTTCCATTTTATATAATCAATAAAGTATCTTGAATTTAAAAGTTTGATGGCGGTATTTATAATCTATTAATTCGTGGTATTTAGATTTTTATTTGGTAATTAAAATTAAAAATGTGTTGTTTTAAATATATGATAATATTCTAGCTTGTAAAAAAATAAAGTCACATGACTTGTACTTTTTTAGGAAATGTTTATATCAACATAAAATAAGAAATAGATACACAAAAAAACACTTACAAAGTGATATTTTCTCTCTCTTTTTTTTTTTCTTTTTTTTACATAATTAAGTCTGTATTAATGTATTAATATATTAATATATCAAAACAATAAAACAAGTAACCAACGAATTAAAAAGCATATATTAGACTATATATTTATTATAATATTATATATATACTTTTTTTTTTTTTGTTGCAATGTCAAATGATAGCAAAAATTTGTCCAGTAATAAAGAAAATGAGTTGCCTTTTATGACTTCAAATGTTAAGAAAACATTTAAGAATCAAAATAACTTAAATATTACAAGTCTGTTTAGAAATCCTAGCTTATTAAGAGAAAATTCAAATTCTAAAACTTTTTTAAAAAATAAACAAATATCATCATTAAATACCAATATAACATTTAAAAATAACTCATCATTACAATCTACCTCACCAAGAAGACAATTATCATTTTGTTCACCTTCAAGAGAAAATTTTAATATAGATGATGATGATTTAGATAGATTTAATATTATTAAAAAAAGAAGCAGTGTTGTTAATTTTTTAAATAATGATAAAGGAAAAGTTACTAAAAAAAATAAACAAATTAAAGATCAATTTTCGATAAACAAAACAAATTCTTTTACACAATTAAAATCTAATGATCAACTAAATAATAGTTCAACTTCTTTGGCATCAGATGCATACTTTTTTAATACAGATTATGGAAGTAAAGAAAAAATGGATTTTAAGCCTAATGATATACCAGAAAAGCAATTTCAAATAATTAACGAAAGAATATTTAAAGAGCAAATCAAAAGAATTTGCCAAGATACTAATAATTCAAAAGAAGGAATAAATGTATTAAGTTCGCCTACTAAATTTGCCAAAAGTAATACTAATTCACCAGAAAAAATTTTGCAAGATTTTGTTTCAAAAACTTCACCTACAAAATCACCAATAAGAGGTCAAGGGATCACAATGGAAAATAATTTTAATAAAGATGACTATTTATTAACATATATGAAACCACAAGTATCACTTAAAAAAATATCAAAAATACCTAAAAGAATTTTAGATGCTCCAAATTTCAACACAGATATAAAATTGAATTTGATTTCTTATAATGTGAATAATATTCTAGCTGTTGTTATCTCAGATGTTGTTTATTTATGGTATGAATCAAATAATGATACTGAAATATTACAAATAAATAAAAATAACAAACAAATAACATGTATTTGTTGGTGTTCAGATTCCTATCATTTATTAATTGGATATGTAGATGGAACTATAGAGTTATTTGATAGTGTTGAAAAATGTAAGAAAAGACAAATCAATACATTATCTAAATCACCCATAATAACAGCAGATTGGTTTGACACATTTTTAATAATTGGTAATGGCAAAGGAGAAGTTACATTACATGATGTTAGTAAGAAAAATCACTTATTACAGAAAATAGAAATAAGCAGTGAGGATAAAAGCATGTTTATAAGTAAAGTAATTTTTAATTCTACATGTAAAAAGGTTATTATTGGTTGTAGTGATGGACAGATTAATTTTTATGATTTAAACGATACAACAAAAAACCTAACATTATCTTTTTCAGATAATAAAAGCCACGGAAATGGTATGATCAAAGCAATGCAAATAAATCCAATATATTCTAATATCTTGGCAACTGGTTCATTTGATAGTAAATTTGGATTTATTAATATTTATGATATAAAAAGAAATAATTTAATCAAGCAGATAGAGACTGGTGTTGAGATTACATCTGTTCATTGGAATTACGATAGTTTAAATAAAAATTTTGAACTTGCTTTAACTTGTGGCTCACCAAATAACTCTATAGCTATATATGATTATAATAGTGGTGTCAAAATTGCTGAAATTCATAAAGCACATACCGATAAAATAATCTCTGGAACTATGGATAATGCAAATGAAATAATAGCAACAATATCAGCTCAAGAAAATTTAAGTTTTTTTGAGATTTTTAATAATAATAAAAAGAATAATTTAAATCTTAAAAAAAGTAAACAAAATTCACCTGTTCATAAACCGGAAAACAAAGAATTATATGAGAGGGAAAATGAAAGATCATATGCATTAGATTCGCCATCTAAAAATTTAACAATTAGATGATATAATTTTATACAAAAAAATATATATATATTTGAATAAATTTTAATATTTAAACAATGAACTCATTGTTATAAAATTAAAAAAAAAAGAGAGAGAGAGAGTTTAAGAATGGCGAGCATGCTAGAACCAACCAAACAATCTTTTCTTAAAAGAAAAAAGTTATGATTAGGACACTCTAGTTATAATCTTATTCTTTTACTATCTAATAAAATTAAATAGCAAAAAAAAAAAAATGTACAACATTCATTCAAAAACCTTTCAATCCTCAAAACAAATATAAATAGTGAGTAAACAATACAAACAGTTCACAATCAAGGAAATAAACGACATTCTATTTTCTTTTAAAAAAATAAATTGCTTAGTAATTCCCTGTTTTAAAAAAAATAAAACAAAACTTTAAGTAGGTATTGCCATGTACTGAAAAACAAAATTAAAACACATTCATAATTTAAAAAAAGCAATAATAAAATAAATGTTCAACCAAAAAACCATTTTCTTATTTAAAAGAAAGTTTTAATAAAATCCATCTAAAAAATAAACTTGAAAGCCATACTATACATTTTATATCAATAAAAAAAAGTATATTTAAATGACAAGAAAAAAAAATCAGCTGTTTTTAAAAGCAAAAGCCAACTAAAATTTCAATACCTAATAACAAAAAATAAAACAATAACAAATAATCACTTCTTGTTGATTTAATTCATACAATCAAAGTAATAAAGATGTCAAACAACTACAAAGCAAAGTAAAAATAATGAAAAGTTCATAATAACATAAGCAAATAAAAATACAAATGCTTTAATTCATAATCTATAAAAACATCAAAAATAAACCAAATTAAAATACCAATTAAATAAACTGATACAAATTATACCAATAATATCAAAACTCTTCTACCTTAATTATCATTTAAAAATAATAAAAAAGATAAAAGCAATTTAATATATTTAAAGATACATTTCAAAGAATGAAAAAAAGAAGCTATGAATAAACCAATTGAAATCCATTTAACAAGCTAAAGCAATATGATGATAATATCAATTAAGAAAAAAACAAATTGAATCAATACTAACCTTTTCATTAAATTTTTAACTTAAAAAAGTAAAAAACAAAAAAACAAATTAATATGATAATATTTTTTTCGTTTTATAGAAAGTATCCAATCACTAAAAGCAAAGTAAAGTTTAACAAAGGTATTACTCAAAAAAAAAAAAAAACCTCAATTAACACCCATTAAATATGAAACAACTCTGAATAATCAAATTGTAAACAAAGAAAAAAATCAATGTCTAAAGTTAATGAATTATTAATATAAAATCAATAAACTTAACGTAAAACAGTATAATAAAAGACTTAAAAAATGATAGAATAGAAAATAAATCACACATATATTTTCTTAACATTTGCTAAATTAAAACATAAATCCCATAAAACTAAAACTCTGAAGTCTAAATCATTTATTATTCAATTAAAAAAAAAAAAAACAATGATAACCATTAAATATTATAACACTCTTCTTCAGTACCAAAACTTAAGCTAACATGAAATAAAAACATAAACTAACTTAACTAGTCATACCTTCTAGAAAGAAAAGTAAAAAGAAAAATCTAATTACAATTCCCATAATTTAATTTCTATAGAAATTTTAAAAAAACCAATAGTAGCTTGATTATAATGAACATAATTTCAAAATATATTTAAAAAAAAACAAAAAGTGTAAAAATTATACAAATCCCATATGCATAAACATCACACTAAAAGTTTAAAAAAACAACCATTATTTAAATCTCAACTGTAAACCTTTTTTTTTTGAAAACAAAAAAATGAATGTAATTAAATACCACTATAAATAATGCGATTTTACTTAATAAATAAATAAAATCAACTGAGAAAAGAAATAGTTATTGCCAAAAATTAAATAAAGATAAAAAAACAGAATTTAAACAAAAATAAATATTATTTTTGAAAAATAAAATAAAATGTTTTTTTATCAAAAAAAAGCATAATCTTTATACATTATGAAAATAAATCCATAATAAAATTAAAGAAATGCTATTCCAGCAGTGACGCTGGAAAGAACAGATACTACATTTGATCTAAGCTATAAATATATAACTCAAAAAGATTGGTTTGTACTAATATTGTTTAAATTTATTTAAAAAACGAAAGGAAATATAAAAATTAATAATATTCTGTTTTTTAAAAAAAATTCGTAAACACTTGAAATCAAGTGTGGCTGTTTCATTTATATACTAAGAAAAAAAAATATAGAAAGGTGTTTTTAATAAACTCCGAGAGATAAATTGCTTATTAAGGAAATATATTTTGATCAAAAATTAAATATATAAAAAAGAAACAATAATAACAAATCTAAAATCTAAAAAAGCTCCATAACTTTCAAAAAAAAAAAAAAATGAAATTTGATAATTTTAGTAAATTTGTATTTTTAAAAAAAGCAATTATCATTGTTTAAAGCAAAAAAATTTATAATTTCTCTTAAAAGTCTTAAGAAATTTACAGAAAAAATACTTATTGTTTAAAAATACAAGAAAGATTACTAATTATGTTTCGCATTGAGCTTGCAGAAAAACACGCAATATTTTAAATAAAAAGGCTTTTGTTCATTTCTGGAAGTAAAAAAAAAAATTAAATTATCATGTTTCAAAATGATAGTTTTGTTTATTGCATAATATAAAAATTTTAATTTCAAAGGTTCAAAAATTTTTTAATCAAAATTTAAAAATTAGTTATATGAAAACGGTTAACAAGTTTTCTGCATTTTTAAATTTTTTAAACTAAGTAAGATATAAAAATAAAAAAGACAGAATTACAAAAATAAAAAAATTAAAATTCAGCTAATAATAGAAATTCATTTATAATAAGAAAATCAAGAAAGTGTATATTTTTTACTATATGTCTTAAAGGAAAGTTTTAAATAAATTTATTCTAGATTTTTTAGAAATACTGAATACTATAAAAATTGAAGTCATTTTAGTATACCTATCACAAGTATTATCATGATTTAATTATATATTTATTTATGTGTTTAAGTGGGCGTGTCTTTTTTTTTTCTTTTTCTTTGCAAATGATATTATTTTTATTTAAAAATAAAATTTAAAGCTGCCGAACAATATAATTTTCTATACAGCGGAAAGCACAAACACTACTTGCAGTAAAAATATATAAAATAAAACAGCTCGTATTAAAAATAAAAAAATTGTGTGATATAATTGATAGACTATTTTAAAAAATATTAGGTGTTTTTGAAAAACTACTCGTAAATGTCTTAAATCCCTCCTTAATGATAGTGTAAATTAAAAAAGAAAAGGAAAATGCCTTGTTATCAATATTTTAACAGTTAAAATATGAAATTTAAATAAATCATGCTGTTTGTCAAAAATTCTTTTCAGAAATCAAAAGCGTGTAAATTCTAAATTTAAAAGGTGTGTAAGTTGCTTAACACCTCAGCAAAAATACCGCATAAGTTATTTTTTTATGCAAATTATTTTTACAACTTAATTTTAATTTTTCTAAAATAAATTTTCTATTGTTATCTGCGCTGTTTGAAACCACAAACGAACAAAAAAAAATATTTTTGTTATAATATTGTATGCCCCCTATACTTAAAATTAATGATACTGTTACATAGAAAATGCAATAGAACTATTTTAAAATAATTTATTTACCACGAAATATTAAGTCAAAAAAAAAAAAAAAAAACTATTATTTTACTGTTTCAGCATTTTTACCCTAAGACATAAAAAAAAATGCATATATATTTTTAATTTTATAACGATGGCCCACTTTCTTAACTTTTGTTCTAGATATAACACATAACAAAGGGTAAGTCTACTTTTTTTTTTTTAAAAAAAAAAATTTTTATCATTTTAAAGTAAAATGAACAATAGTTTGTGTTACATTTTTTAAACAAAAAAAAAAATGACTAAATATATATATCGTTATGTAAGGTTTTATAAATTCTAAAACTACTTGTAAATATAAAGCTCAATGTTACTATCTCCACAAATATTAATTCTTTTTTAAATAACAATAAAATTCTTTATAACCTTATACTTTTTCTTTTTTTAAAAAAAAAAAGTCTTAGCATTTTATTATAAAAAAATTATATATATATATAGGTAACTAAAAAATAAATAAACAAAATTTTAAAAACATATATCTTTATAAAACCAAAAATTTCTTTATTAATATTTTTAATACTAACATTTATTCAAATTAAACTTTTTAATTACAAACAAATAATAATAGCAATTTTAAAATAAAATAAAAAAAACTATTTTTTTTTATGTTATTTTTTTTTTAATTTATATTTTTAATCTTTATTAACACTCTATCTCTATTACGACTTAACTTTTTCAAAAACACAGCATTAATAAACTTAAAAATCTATTATTAATTAATAAAAGCAATTTTCTTTTTTTTTATTATTTCAATATTTACTTCTATCATATTTTTTAAAAAAAAGATACTCTCATTTGAAGCATTTCTAGCAGTCACCTTTTTCAGCATTATTCTAAAAAAAAAAACATAAAAAGTTCTTACATTCACTATACATTTACTTAAAAATATTATCATAACTTCAAATAAAAATGCAAAATCAAGAGTTCAAATTACCATCTTTAAAAGACTTGAAACTAGCGCAGAGTCTTAATAAAGAACCATATAAAAAATTAGCAAATGAAAATATTGATAAAATTGTTTTACCAGAAATAAGAAAGCCTTCATTGGAGTTAAACAATGTAGTTGTGGATTATAAAAATGAGCAATCAAATAAAAGTTCCATCGGTTACTTAAAAAGAGACCCTTCATTAAATTCGATTAAAAATGAAAATGTTAACACATTACAACATACAATGGTTAACTCTTCTTCTACGACAATGAATCCTTCGCAAACTATGTATTCAACAGAATTGGCAAATCCACATCCATATAATGCACCAATTCATTCACAAAACCCGCAAGCTATTTATAAACAGCATCCAGTTCATAATAATCAAATGCAAGGTCAACAATATATGTATTCAAACGTCATGTATGGTAATCAATATCAAGCAAACCCAACACCATATCAGCAAAGTCCAGATATGAAGAATGGAAACTATCAAGCAATGTATTATATGAGTCAACAAAATGGCTATGCTCCACAACCAATGATGATGAATCCGGCATCAGATCCAAGAATGTCGGCTTCAAATCAACCAATGATGGTAGCTCCTGGTTATGGAGTTTCATCAAATTATGGCTATGCGCATCATCACCCAGGAGCACCAGAAAATAACTATACTCCAGGATATAATAACTACACACATCCACAACCTAACTTTAATTTTAATAGCTATAATGAGCCACAAAGGAAAGTGTATTCAATGAATCATGTTGATGCGAATAATCCTACTTTTATAGGTATGAACAATCACAATCACAAACATAATCCTAACCCTAATCATATGAGAGGAATACATGATCAAATGATTGCAAAAAAAGAACCTGGGATGACTCAACAAGAACTAAATATGCATATGAGGAATAATTTTCCTATTGATAACTTACTAAGTAAAGGAAGACTTTATTTCAATGGTGATGAAGCTTCTAGAAAAAGAGATTTTAAAAAAAAACATGTACCATCACATTATAAGATGAAGCCTAAAGCTTTTTCAAATCTTAGAAAAAAAATTGATACTGATAAAAACAGTAATATGATTGAAAGGGTTAAAAAGTCCTTATTAAAAAATAGACAAGGTAGACCTATAACATTAGATTTATCTGTTAATATCACAATGTATGAATGTTTAGAGGATTATATTTTACAATTTTTAAGAAAAAATTATAATTTAGACTATTGGTTTTATCAAGATACTGCAGGAATCCGCAATAAAATATTTGGTTATGAGATGGATGAGGAAGAGAAATTAATAAAAAGTTTGAGAGAAAAGATTAAATTGGACTCATTAAAAGATGGTGATGAAGTTGAGGTTAAGAATCTAGATATTTTAAAGATTCTATACTTAGAAAAAAAATCTTTATTAAAACATAAATTGAATTTTAAATTGCCAATAATGAAATCAAAAGTTTTATTTGATCCCAGAATTGATGATTTCGATTGTTTACCTAAACAAGAAGATTTAGAAAGTGATATTAAACTTAACATTTTTAAGCAAATCCAAATCCAAACTCAATTTAACAAAACGAATTTAAATCAATCATTCGATAATGCAGATGATACTGGTATTTCAGATGAATATGCAATTTTAGATTCGGAAAAGAATAGTGATAACTTTTGTTTAGTTAAAAAAACTCAAATTTTGCATACTATGAAAGATGCGGATGAATCGATTATTGATATTATTAAACAAAAATTGAAATTAGATCCAACTCAAAAATTAGCAATTTTAA
This sequence comes from Hanseniaspora singularis (nom. inval.), assembly GCA_030565715.1. Lineage (NCBI taxonomy): Eukaryota > Fungi > Ascomycota > Saccharomycetes > Saccharomycodales > Saccharomycodaceae > Hanseniaspora > Hanseniaspora singularis (nom. inval.). Next base: position 48,696 of record JAJMDG010000145.1, on the reverse strand, counting down.
AACAATACAAAAGATCTATGTTTTCTAACGCTAATTTATGTGATAAAAACAATACAGGTTTAGAGTCTAAGATTGCAATGTTTGATTACATTCCTATAGTCAATGAAAAAGAACTTAATATTGAGTTTTTTAAAAAAATTATCTGTTATCCAAAATATAGAACAAATTATGATTTGATCTTAATAAAAATTCCAGAAAACGCTCCTACATCTTTAAATAACCAAATTAGATGTTATTTGGATAGATATATCTATGATAAAGTTGTTGAAGAGTATCGTAAAGTTGATAATGAACTTTATCAATATTACGTTTTAAAAGATATTAACACTGCGCTTATAGGATCCATGATGTCAAATTATGATGGTTCCATTGATTTTAATAAAAGTATTTCTTCTGAAAAGACTTCTACAAACAGTTCCAAAGGTTTCTTTAATATAGACGGTAAATTCGTTACATTAGAGAATGGTTTGGAAGTTTTTGAGAAGGATTCTTCTGATTCCACAGATGAAGAAAAAGAGAGGTTTATGTGTTATGGAACATGGGTTCTTGATTTAAACTAATGTCATATGTAATTATATACAATATATGTTGTTCGTTTTAGTAATATGTATCTATATAAATTTTTAAATTCAAAATGAATAAAAATCATTTATCTTTTTTTTTTTTAAAAAACCCTTAATATATGAAAAACGTGGAGAAGAAAAACATAAAGAATTAAGCATTGTATTTATTAAAAAAAAAAAAAAAATTAAACCTATATTTATTATATTTATAAGAATTTTCTGCAATCTTTTGCTATATGGGGTGAAGAAAGAAAAAAAAATATTTTATATTTATTTTCCCTTTAAAATAAACACAACACATTTTAAAGTTTTTTTCAAATTTTTTTTTTTTTCTTGTAATTTCAAAAATAAATTTAAAATTTTAATAAAAATATTCATAGATTTGAACATAAAAGTAAATAAATAAATTTCATACAACTAAAAGTCTTTTTTTCAAGTTTAGATATAATCAATCTAAAAAGAATATATAAAAAACCTTGAATTAAAGAAAAGAAAAAATCTACTCTATATAATAAAGTTTTTTTTTTTTTGTTAAAAAAACATATACATTATCATAATCTTTTTTTTTTTTTTTTAAAAAATGTCACTAAATAATACACAAAATGTGGATTTAGAACAAGAACTGTCTTTGCAATCAATCTGTAAGTTTTTAAAAGCTAGAACTTCTTATGATGTATTGCCAGTTTCTTACAAATTAGTAGTATTGGATACAAAGCTAACGATGAAAAAAGCATTAACTATATTAATTAATAACAGTATTGTCTCAGCACCACTTTGGGATGCAGAAAATGGAAAATTTGCAGGTTTATTAACATTGACAGACTTTATTAACTGTATTCAATATCAAATTAATATGACAAAGAATAATAGCAATGGTGAACAAGGAAATGTTATAGAACATTTAGCTCTTAAAGATTTGTATAAATTAGAGTCTGATGTAAACTTTCAATATAAAATGGATGATGTCAATATCCATCCATTTCAATCTTTATTTCAAGCATGTTTAGAAATGAACAAAAGTAATTCTAGAAGAATATCATTGATTGATTTTGATGAAGATACAGGAAAACATATTGTCATATCTGTTTTAACACAATATAGAATCCTAAAATTCTTGACCTTAAATTGTAGAGAAATTAGATTTTTAAAGAAAAGTGTTAAAGATTTAAATATTATTAAACCTTTTAAAGATCTAAAATATTGTAAAATGGATACTCCAGTAATGGATGTAATCTATCTGTTATCTAGTAAAGGTGTTTCTTCGATCCCAATTGTTGAACAAAATGGTGAAACTGATGAATTTAAGTTAATTAACTGTTACGAAGCAGTTGATATCATGGGCCTTGTTAAAAACGGTTTATACAATGATTTATCTTTAACTGTTGGTGAAGCTTTATTAAAAAGAAATGAAACTGATTTTGAAGGTGTTTATACATGTCAAGAAGGTGAAACCTTATTCAATTTATTAGATTGTATAAGAACCAATAGAATTCATAGATTTTATGTTATAGATAATAAAGGTTTGATTAAAGGGTTAATAACTTTAAGTGATATTCTAAACTACATTTTAGAAAAAGGTGAAAATACTCCTTAATGCATATGACTATATATAATTGGAATTTTTAACGACTGCTATTTTAAAAAATATTTTATGATCTTCAGATGTATTAACAATTTAAATATATGTGACTCTTTTTTTTTTTTTTTTTTTTTTTTTTTTTTTTTTTTTTTTTTTTTTTTTTTTTTTTTTTTTTTTTTTTTTTTTTTTTTTTTT
>JAJMDG010000145.1:15166-46259 GCA_030565715.1 Hanseniaspora singularis (nom. inval.) | reverse complement strand
TTTGTTGTATTTCTTTTTCAAATGAGTGAACATAAGAATCCACTGTTACAAAGTTCGCATGTTACATTTAATAAAGATGAACAAGATGTAAATAATCAAACTAATAAATGCACAGCTTTTAACAGTGATATTAAAGAATTTACAGATAAGGGATATTTACCGCAAGTAACTCTTCGTTCTACAATTGTATCACTATGTATAGGTACATTAGTATTGATCTCTAATATGCAATTCGGATTACAATCGGGATGGATTACTATGATGACATTACCTTCATCATTATTATCCTGTGCAATTTTTAAAAGTGTATATCCAGTAGTAATGAGGATTATTCTTGGAACTAACTCAAATATAAGACCATTTACAGATGTTGAGAATGTTTATTGTCAAAGTGTAGCGGTAGCCGTTGGAACATCTGCATTATCTTTTGGATTTGTTGGTATTGTACCTGCAATAGAAAAATTCTTAACCAAAGAAGAAGCTGGTGGACTAGATTTGTCTCATTTTTCATACAAACAACTTTGTTTATGGAGTGCTGGATTAGCTTTCTTTGGTGTTTTCTTTGCTGTCCCATTAAGAAAGCAAGTTGTTGTAAAAGAAAAACTTCCATTTCCATCTGGACAAAGTACAGCTGTTTTGATTAGTGTTTTAAATGGAAACACACCTGTTATTCAAGAGATTTCACAACATGAAATTGACCAATTAAGACTGAAACATGATAACACACCATGTCCACAACGTGAGTCAAATGAAACACAACAACTGTTAAAAACGAATTCAAATACTTCAAATGATAACAACAACCCTAAAGATGATTCTACACTATATGCTCAAAATATTAACATTTTGCTGATAACATTTGGTATATCTGCTTCATATACAATATTTTCATACTTTGTTCCTCAAATTAAATCAATTCCTGTATTCGGAACATACCTTTCAAAACATTATTTATGGAATGTTCAACCTTCACCTGCTTATTTTGGTCAAGGTATTATAATGGGTCATAAAACAACCTCTTATATGTTACTAGGTGCACTTTTAGGTTGGGGGTTTTTAGCTTATATTTCTTATCATTATGAATATGTTAAAATGGGAAGTGATCCTAATGATTGGGAAAATGGTATTTCAGGATGGGTTCTTTGGTCCTCATTAACTATCATGCTTGTCGATTCTATAATAGGACTTTTGGTTGTCACTGTTAAATCATTTGTCAAAATGTTTATGCAGTGTAGACAAAGAAGTATAAATGATGGTTTGTTAAGAAATGATGATAATGGATTTTATAAAAATTTTAGAGCTTCATTTTTTGGAACTAGAGATCCATTACCTCAATTACCACTAGCTTATCCAGTACAGAGAGGTGTGTCTAGTTACGGATCAGATTTAGAACTGAGTACAAATGATGATAATGAACAAGTTTTAGTTGAACAAGATGGATTAGAAAATGAAAAACGCCATATATTAAAAGTTAAAGAGAATGGTCATACTATAATCTATGTTTCAAGAGATCACAATGAAGATATCATTGATGAACAATTATTGGTTTCCAATACAATTACAGTCATTGGTATTATTTTATCTTTTTTACTTTGTATAGGAACTTTAACTATGATTTTTGGTAGTTCTATTATACCTATTCATTCATACATTATAGCTTTGTTTTTATCATTATTTTTATCTGTTTTAGCCGTTAGAGCGTTAGGAGAAACTGACTTAAATCCTGTTTCTGGTTTAGGTAAACTATCACAATTAATATTTTCATTTATAACACCTAAAAATAAGCCAGGTTCTATTTTAATTAATCTTGTTGCTGGGGCTATTTCAGAAGCAGGTTCAGAACAAGCCGGTGATTTAATGCAAGATTTAAAAACAGGACATTTAGTAGGTGCTTCACCAAAGTCACAATTTATTGGTATGATCATAGGTACTACTTATGCCATATTTGTCTCTTCTGGATTGTATATCCTTTACAATAAGGTATATGATATTCCTAGTAAAGATTTTAGAGTTCCTACTGCTTTAGTTTGGATTAACTCTTCAAGATTATTTTATGGTGGGGGTTTGCCAAAAGGTAGTGTAAACTGTTGCATTGTTGTTGGTGTAATCTTTTCTATCATTTCATTAGCCAAAAATCTTTTAATTGAATGGAATAGATTTAAAAAAGTTGCTTGGATGATTGATCTTTTACCTAGCGGTGTTGCTGTTGGTATATCAATGATCATTTTACCTGCATTCACAATCCAAAGATTCATAGGTGGTATGTTTGCTTATTGGTATTATAGACAAGAAGGATCAAGTAGAACAAAGTTAATTATTGTCTCAAGTGGTTTGATTCTAGGTGAAGGTGTATGCTCCGTTATCAACATGATTTTATTTTCTACAAATACACCACATTTATAAACTAAAAAAATAAAAATTATTTCAATATCTATATATATTTAATTAACTCGTTGAACGATTTGTTATAGTATTACAAATTTGTATAATTTAAGCATGAATGTATTTTACTTTGCAACATTTTTGTTCTCTAAAAAACTTTTTCTTTCTAGATAACCACCCTTTTGCCCTTTCCATTCGCTTTCTAATGTATCCTTTAAATTTCTTTGAGAGTCTACATAAGTTGCCCAATCCATTTTAGATTTTTCTAATGTAGAAATTTTTGTATATTTTGAATTACTTCCGTTAATTATATCCAGTAAAATTGATTTTCTTTTTAATGGCCTTTGAAGGTTATCTGGTGTTGGATGGTTTAATGGTTGTGTTTTATCTTTGTCATCTATTCCATCATCTTCTTTCTTATTGTTAAAATTAAATTTTAAACTTTCTAAATATTCCTGAGCCATAGCACTATTCTTTGGAACATTTATATCCTCGTTAACAATTTTACCTGCAAATTTATAACTTCTTTTGATTTTAATCATCTCAATTTCTTCTTCATTACTTTTAAGTTGTTCACTGTCTTGTAAAATATTCTCTAAACTTATATAAGAATGATTATTAAGAATATCAACTTTTTTGTTTACTGGTGTCTCTTTATAAATGGCATTCGATATTGAATTTAATTTATTAAAAATATTATCAATTTTTGAACTCTTGTCTACATTATTATTTAAAATTTTTCCAAAATCTTTATTAAACTTTTCATTCTGTTTCTCAATATCTTCTTGTTTTCTTTGACCTCTAGTCTTTACTAACGAAGTTGTGTTTGTATTATTAAGCTCATAATCACTTGAGTATTCTTCAGAAGAATCATTAGCATCTTTTTGAAGCTTTAACTGAAGCTCTGGATTAAAATCTTGATCATCCTCAGAATTATAATAAGATTCAGCTTCAGATTCAATATTCATAGTATTATATAAAATAAATCTACGGTTTAATCTGTTTTTTTTTTTTTTTTAATATTTTAAGTATATTAAACTATAAAAAAGTTTTTGTTTATTTAATGAGGAGAAAATATTTACATGGAAGATTCCTTATAGAATCCTCATTGTATACATGTTCGGGTAAAAAAAAGCTTGCTTTGATATATAATCCACACATATAAATTAGAATATATCTAAATAAATCAACTTGAATGTCTTATATTAAGTATCATAAAAATAAAGGGTATATAAAAACCAATAATAAAAAGAATTCATAAAATTATATACATGTATAAAAAATTCCGTTTTTCAAATAGCATAATTATGTCACACTTAATGCAGCTCCTTTATTATTATTAATATTTTGTTTGGTTTAAAACGTAACTCGGCTTTATCGGATGATCAGAATTATTCACTCTACTAAAAAAATTCTTTCTAAATTTATAAACCTAAACAATAATACGCTTTCTAGAAACTTTTTTTTTTTCCTTAGTATATTCTTTACGTTATAGTGGATCCCACCCTAAAAATTACGTTTAAACGAAATATATATAAAGCGAACAATAAATTAATAAAAGCTTTTTTTTTTTTTTTACTTCTAATTAATTATTTATTTTTCAGTTTTTATTAATATAGAAATATTAAGATTTAATAAAAAAGTTATTATATTAACCATTCGAAAATATATATACATATATTTAACAAAAAAAAATGTCTCTTTGTGTCGGTATTATTAAAACTGTCGGTGTCAGTTCTTTAGGTTTATACTCTGGTTTATTGGTCTCTACTTACTTAGTTTCCAAGACTGATGACTCTTCTTTAACCACAAAGAAAATAATTTGTAAATTATCCAAATACTCAACTGTTTTATTAACAGTTTCCTCTATCTTTTTAGGTGTTGGTTACTTTAAGGTTCCAGAAGCTTATAAGCAACCATACACTTTATATGGTTTCTTAGTTGGTCCATTAACTGCTGCCTACGGTTTATTGATCAAGAGTTTAACTAAATGTTGTGATAAGAAGGGTGTTGCAAGCTGCCCAGCTACCGGAAAGACTGAAGGAAAATGTCCAGCTAGTGAAGCAAAGAAATGTGAATGTTCTGGTGACTGTTCTGAATGCCCAGCCTCTACTAAAGAAGATAAAAAATGTGAATGTAAAACTTCTGGAAAGGGATGTTGCTCTGCAAAGGAAAGCATTACATGCGGTAAATGCCCAGTTGGTTTATCATGTCACGTTTTAGTTTTATTATTAGGTACTTTACCTGTATTTGCTATTAATGTTCTAGGTTTATACGGAGAAGGTGTTTTATAATCTACTTTATAAATGAAAATTAAACGCCCTATTATGACCTTTATTTATATATAATGATTTATTTATTTTACATTAAAACATAATGTTAATTCTGATATAACCAATTTTTTTATTAAAGTGAAATCTTTATTTTTTTAAAAAAAATGAGAAAAAAAGATAACCAAATTTAATGATTTAAAAAACATAAGGAGAAAAAAATAGATAACAAAAATCTCGTAATTTATAAACAAAAAAAAAAAAACTCAAACACAAGGTTTTTTCTTTTGTTTAAAAAAAAAAATTTAAGCTATCGGATGTTATTGCTATTTTTACATTAATACTAATCTCTTTAAACTCTATGATATTTTTTTGATGCAAATAAAATATCTCAGGTGACTTTTAAAACTGATTGTTTAAAAATATATATAAAACAATAGGCAATTCAGTGTGAAAATATATGAAAGATTAGTAATTAGGGAAAATTTTTGTTTAAATTTTTTTTTTTTTAATTTTTTAATTGCTCCAAATAATTAATAAATTTTACTTTTATAATTAACAGAAAAAATAGAAAGATATGTCTAAGAATAAAAAGGTGATATATTTTTTATTAAGAAATATATTAATGTTATTGTTAGACTCACCATCAAAATCTTGATTATCATACTTTGAATCATTAATATAGTACTTAAATACGACATCTAATAGATATAGACATTTTTTTTTTTAAGTACTATTTCTCAAAAATTCCTGCTCTTTTTTTTTTTATATATATATTATATACATTCATATATTTTTTTTTACAAAAAAATATCTCTTTTTAAAAAATTAAAAAAAAAAACTAGTAGTTTAGAAGATATATTAAAACCAACTATTTAAAATACATAACAGCATATGCCTTATCAAAAAGTTTGTAAATTACAGAGTGGTTCTTTTTCGACGGTTTATAAAGGTGTGTTAACTCATAATGATCAGATATTGGTTGCTTTAAAATGTTGTTATAAACCTATAATCAATCAGCAACAACAAGAAGATCCACAAATAGTTGCAAAATTTCAAAATAAACTGAAACGAGTTTTTAAATTAGTTAACAATGAATATGAGATATTGAATAAACTAAAACAAGGGTTAAAAGTTGACTATTTAAATAGTATTGGGAATGACAAAAATATTTGTCATATGGTAGATTTTTTAGAATCTTCAGAGTTTTATATCTTTGTTCTTCAATTTTGTGAGTATGGTGATTTATACGATCATATTAAACTATTAAGACAACAAAAACAACAAGTGCAGCAAGTGCAAAATCCACAGTTAAAACCTTTAAATTATTTTAAAATTGTTACTCAAATCAATTCTGCATTAAGATATGCACATGCATTAGGGATATCACATCGTGATATAAAACCTGAAAATATACTTTTAAACAAAGAAATGGATGTTAAATTAACAGATTGGGGTCTTTCGACATTTAACGCGTATTCTCTACAGCAATGTATAGGAACAGAGAAATATTTAGCTCCAGAATGCTTCTATCCAAATTTAATACTAAAAAAAGAATGTGTTAATAAACTAGAGCCACCAAATTACATAACACATCAAAAATTAGGAGATCCTAGTTTATTAAATTCCGAAGGTTATGATACAAAAGCTTCAGATTTTTGGTCTTTAGGTGTAACATTTTTTTATATTCTGTTTGCATCATGTCCTTTTAAATTTGCAACTTTATTTCATCCTTCTATTTTAAAAAAATATAGAGCTCTTTCACCAAAAGACCAAATGGCCACACAATTACCAGAAAATAAAAACTTTCAATTATATCTGTCTAATCCATTAACTTTTGTAGAAGAATATTATTTCCAAACACTTTTAAAACAAGAATCATTAGGTTTATCTAAAAACACAATCCACGCAGCCATGAATATTCAAGATGAGTTCCATTATCCTGCATTTTGGCTAACACTATTGCCTTCAATAGATGATATTGTAAAGGGACTGAATGTCTATATTCCGGAAAAGATTATTTCAATTGTCTCATTTGCTTTACTAATGCTTGAAAGAGACGTATCGTATAGGTTATGGATTCTACATCAAATATCTAATATAATTACAAAAAGCCTTATGGTTTTAGATTATGAAGAGAGAGATTTAAACTTTTTTGATAAACATATAAACTCGCTTTTCCATATACAATATATTGTTATACAAGAATTTACTAGGCAACTATTAGAACTGCCTCTGGGAATTTTATCTATAGAATCAATAGACTTAACACAAATAATCCAAAATATTATCCAAATCTTTAATAATCAACATTTACTGACTATTCAACCCCCACAGCAAGAAACTAATAACGTGAATAATCATAATGTTGACTCTGAACCACATATTGATAATTCAAATGATCCTTCTTCTAAAGATAAAAACATTTATCAACAAGCTGGAAGGCAATTTAGCAATATAGCTCAAAAAATTACGAGAGGGTTTAGTAACATGACACTGCTAGACACTTATAATGGAAATCAAAAAAATATCAATGCAGAATCCGAAGACCCTGTAAAACAAAATAATGATCATAACGATGAATCAAATACTATTTCGCAAAGTGGCTCTCAAAAAGATTCTAAAAATCATATAAACAGTCAATCTGAGCTTTTTAATAATGAGCAAGATAATAACGTTGAATCAGAAGAAATCTTGAATTATGATAACTTAAGTTACGCAGCTAATAAAGAGGAAAGTGTAGTGGCTGCTACTAGTCTAGACTTTGATCTAAAGGATCTAAATCTGGCTTAACTAAATGACTAATACAATAATAATATACTAATTGAACAAGTTATCTTCAGATAAGTAAATATATATATACATACTTAAATGATCTTTTTTAATCTTATAGAGATGAAAAATTTTATAAATAACGTGACCAGATAATTCTTTGTTACTATTAAAAAAAAAAAAAAAAAAAAAGAAATTAATGATATGATATATTTTAAAAAATTTTCACTTTTATACTCTTATATGTAAAGAATTTTTTTCTTTCTTATAAACTTAAATCTACAGTACTAAATCTTTTTTTGACTTTATATGTACATTATCCCTTTGTAAAATTAAAATTAAAATCAAAAAAAAATTATTAGTATTATTAGTTTAAACTTTATAGAAAATTTTTCGAAAGTTCTTTTTTTAAAAGGAAGTATTAAATAGATAGTTATACTTTTTTTTTCTTTTCAAATTATAATTTAATTCACTCCAGTTAAATATAAAGGTTAAAATATAAAACCAAATTAGCATAAGTTTTTAATAAGACAACTAAAAAATTATACACTTTTTTTTTTTTTTTTTGATTTCTAATTATCTAAATTTTATAAACTAATAATAACAAATTAATATATATATATGTCCTGTCAATTTTTTACGCGTAGTGAAGAAGATATCTCTGTAACAACAGGTTATCCAGATTTTGAAACTAATAGCATTGAAGGGATCTTTGGAAAGATAACTTATTCTGAAGATAATGTACCAGATTTATCATCAAAACCAACAGTTAAAGTTATATCTGACAACGGATTATATCTAGCTATAGCTTTAACCAATGTTTTAAGAGTATATACTGGTGAAAACAACTTTGATAATTTAATTATGGAAGTAGCTTTGGAAAAGCCATTATATGCTCTTAAGTTTTCATCCACAGGTAAATTTTTACAAACTTTCCAACAATTCTCAGTTAATAAAGATGAAAATGAAAACTTAAAAAACTGTATTATCTATGATGTTGTAAGCAATAAGCAACTATATACTTACTCCAACAAATCTTTAGATAACTGGGCTTTACACTTCAATAAAAATGACTCCTATGTTTTGAGTATTTCTAATGATAGAAAAACTATTAAAACTATTAAGCTAAACAAGGATTTATCTAACTTCTCCTTTGATGCATCTAAAAATATTTATACAGTTTTCAAATTTGAAAATGCAGTTTCCGAATTCGCAATCTCTCCTAATGCTAACAAAGCACCTGTTATTGCCACCTTCATCCCTGTTAAATCTGGTAAGCCAGCATTAATTCAAATATGGGTATCACCATCCTTACCTTCCAAAGAACCTATAACCACTGCTACTACATCTAAGACCTTCTTTGCTGTTGACGGCTGTGTTTTCTATTGGAACTCTAAAGGTACAACTGTTTTAGGTAAAACATCTACTAATTTCAACAGTAATTCTTATAATGGTGAAAATAAGCTATATTTATTATCACACATTTCTAACAAGGCTATTTTATTAACATCATCTAAAGATAGTGGTCCTATTCATGATATTAACTGGGCTCCAGATGGCACAATATTTGCTGTTAATTGTGGTTATATGCCTTCAAAAACTATGTTATATAACACAACTGGTGATATCTTAAAAACTATGGAACCAGATAGAAAAAACACTATAATGTTTTCACCAAACAGCAGATATGCTCTTATTGCAGGTTGGGGTAACTTAGCTGGTGGTGTTGATATTGTTGATATTAGTACTAAATCTTATGAAAAGATTGTTTCTTTCCAAGCTAGTAATATAAGTTTTGCTGAGTGGTCTCCAGATGGTGAATTTTTATTAATGGCTATAACATCTCCAAGATTAAGAGTTGATAATTCTGTAAAGATTTTCCATTACTCTGGTAAATTAGTTTACATTAAAGAGTTTACTGAATTATTACAATGTGGCTGGCGTATTCCTGATAAGAGAGGCACTAAGGACCCTGTAGTTGAGTTCAAAGACGCTAAAACTAAAATTTTCCATCACCCTTCAATCACCAAATACGAACTAGAAAATGCTGGTAAAAAATCTTCTCAAGAGCATACTCAAAAGAAACCTGCAGGTTCTTGGAGAGCTAGTAGAGGTAAGACTAGTAGTGGTATTTTCCAACCAGGTGCTTCTTCAACTTCTGGTTCCTTCGGTACTTCATCTATCACTAGTAGCAGACCTAAAAAGGCTATTCCAGGTGCCGTTGTTCCTGGTGCTACTCCAAAAGCTAACAACAAAAAGCCTGAAACTAATAAAACAAACGAAAAAGAAACCAATAACGCTAGCGCCTTAACTGCTGAACAAAAGAAGATTAGATCCTTAGTTAAAAAATACAACAGTATTCAAAAAATTAAAGAAACTAAGAACCAAGGTGGTAAACTCGAATTAACTCAATTAGCTAAATTAGAAGCTGAAGAATTTGTTTTAAGAGAATTAAAAGCTTTAGGTTGGTCTGAAGAAAAGTAAGTAAATCTGTTATAGTATATATCTATTAATTTATAAATTTTTATCATAAAATCAAGTTATCAATGTTTTAATTAATAAAATAAGTTTACAATTAATATTTTTTTGTTTTTAACTTTTGTAATTGTAAACATTATTGTTCTATACATTTTTATGAAATACCATATATATCATATATATAAAAGTCACATGACTAGATGTTTAAAATTTTTATAAAGGTTATAATAAAAAAAAAAAATTTTTTGTTTTTTTTTTTTTTATGCATTTGTTAAAAGTTAAAAAATCATAGTAAATAATGTTTTTTTTTGTTATTATTAATATAGTGTTTATCTATACAGATTACATTTACATACCAAATACAACTTCCCCACTTAACACCTAAAACATTTTTAATTACATAAATTATTATTATTATTATTTTTAAAAAAGAAAGAATATATAAGATTTTTTAAAGACAAAGTTATACTATATCTTAACGTAATTAAAAATACCAAGAAAGATGGTACAAGCAACATATAATCAATTACGTGAGTTTGTTGAGTCAGTTTTATCAGAAACAAATGATATTATAGATAGTACAATGTATGATATATTTAGTAAGTTACCAGGTAGACCAGATCTACCAGAGTATTATTTAGTTATCAAAACACCAATGTCTTTTTCTAAAATTTTAAGATCTTTAAAACAATATGATGGTGATGTTCAAAGTATGATTCGTGATTTTTGTCAAATTGTTTATAATTGTAAATATTATAATGAAGAGGGTACTATATACTATAATTATGCTATCAAGTTAGATACTGCGATAAAAGAAAAGATAATTCCAAAAGCAAGAGCATTTTTTAATGATGATACTATTCATTATGTTGATCTAGGCACTATACCAACAAACATTGAAAATAATGATTTAAAAAAAGAGGTTGATGAGGTGAAGAATCAAGATACTAAGGAAGCAGACCAAGTACCTAATAAAGAAGAAAACAATGATTTGGAAAATACAAACAATGCAAACTCTTTAACTATTAAACAAAACGAAAATGTTGATAATTCTAAATCAAATTTACAAATAGATATCAAACCAACTGAAATATCCGAAGATAAAGATGAAAACAGTGTAATTAATAGTGACTCAATTTTATTATCTCATCACAATGAAGAACAAAATGATAAGCCTGCAGACGATTTAATAGAACCTTCAAGCTTAGATGGTGTAGATGATGGAAAAGGTGTTTTTACATCTATAGATGGAAGAAAATTTTATACTTCTCCAGATATTGCAAAAAGTTTTACAAAAGTTCCTATTGGAAGAAGAGAAAGATATCCACAGTATGTACAAGATAGAATATACAAATATGAAGGAAAACAATTTTTTGGATTAGCAGAGCATCAAGCTAGAAAAAAAGGGAGACCTTCAATAAGAACAGCTTTAGAAATTAGATATCTACAGTTTTTGAGTGAAGAAAAACTTTTAGATAATTTAATGTTAGATCATAAAGCTACGTTTTTGTTTGATGGAACTGTTAAAACTTATGAGCAAATTAAATTTAATATTAAAAGAGGATTTATTATAAATATAGAGGAATTGATGCTATCCTTAAAAGAAGTTGCAGAGTATCAAATTAATCATGCTTCAAAACAAAATAAATTAGCTGTTGAAAACTATGTTAATAAAGTTATAGAAAAAGCATATGTGTTTTTTGGGAACTTAAATTTAAATTCTGTTGAAGACACAGATAAAATTGCAGTTGATAGAATTGAATATAAAGGTATTGTTTATGATATTGGTACATATGTGCTTTTGAAAAATCCTGTTGATTTAAGTAGACCAATTCCAGCACAAATTTTCCAAATGTGGAGAGATCCTAGAGATGAATCTTTGTGGATGTCATGCTCTTGGTTTTTAAGACCAGAACAGACCGTTCATAGAGCAGATAGATTATTTTATAAAAATGAAGTTGTAAAGTCTATGCAATCTAGAATGCATAGAATTGAAGATATTTTAGGACTGTGTTCTGTTATCCATTTTACAAGATTTAGTAGAGGTGAACCATTAGATGTGGTTGAGCCAGTTTTTGTTTGTGAATATAGATACAACGACACTTCATATAAATTTAATAAGATTAGAACATGGAAAGGTGCTGTTCCTGATTGTGTTAAAGATTTAGAAGAATATGATGTTCCTTTATCTCAATTAAGATATTTTAAGAAGTTTGAATCTCCACTAAAACATTTATTAGATGCATCACTCCCTATAAACTCTTCAAAACCACCATTGGAATTACCTGGTTTAAACAACTCCAAAGATTCTGAACAGCCATCTTTAGGTAATATATATAGAGATGTTGTTGTTGATAAGGATGATTTGGGTGAGTATTCAACCTCTTTAAGATATATGCAAAGACATTTGATTCTTCCTCAACATTTCCATTTGCTACCATTAAACATAAGATTTGATCCAATAACAGAAACTTTTATTGATACTAAAACTTATTTAATTGATTTTATTATGTCGATTTATGGAAGTGGTTTACAACCATACCACATGCCTAATATTAACAACATACCTAGAAGTGGAATCACAAAAAGTTTACCACCTGCACACTCCACTCCTGGGAATAGACTAGCTACTTTGCTAAACTATGGAAATTCTACCAGTGGTAATGATATGAATAACAATGCTAGTTCTTTAAACTCTAATGGTAATAACTCACAAACATCCAAATTTTCAAATAATGGATCTAAAATTGATGGAACAGGATACAATATGGCAAGTAATACTAAAGATCTTACAAATAAAAAATCAATGATGACTAAAAGTTTTATTAACTCTGTTGATAAGAATAAAATGAAATATAATAAAAACATTGGAAAAAGTTTGACTAATAATAAAAGTAGCTCTAATACACCAACAACCGCCACTAATGCAGCAGCAAAAGGAGAAAGTGTTTCAACGAAATCTTTCTATTTAGATTCTTTATTATCAAAGAATAGATTAATAAAAAATGTACCAAGCTTTATATCCAATAGTGATTCCATAGACTCTAATAATAAATACTTATTTGAAGAACAACAAGTTTATGTATTGAATGAACCTATATTGGATAATGTTGAAGGATTCAGAAGAACAAATAAAGAAATAAACAAAAAGATTAGACAAAATGTTAATAATTATAATAGTGCTATACCAGATAAAATGAACCATGTAATATTGTATAATAATAGTAACTTGAAAAACGAAACTGAAAAAAAGTTACAAGAGTTGAAGATTATGGAGTTAGAAAAGAAAAAAGCAGAAGAGGCGGAAGAAGCAGCTAATAGATTAGTGTCTATGGAAGTAATAGATTCTGATGAGGAAATTGATAATTTATATTTGACTAAAAATCAAAGAAAGAGAAAGAATTCAGATTTATCTAGTGATGAAAGTTTTGTAGATTCAGAATTATCAGAAGATGAAATTATTGAAAGAAAAGCTTATAAAAAACTAAGAGTTATTGAAGCTCATGAAATAACAGAAGAAGAGGTATTATTGAAAAAATATTGTAAGATTGTTGATGGTTATAACAAAGGAGATGTTATTTGGTTTAAAGGCATGGGTTTAGATATAGTAAAAAGAGCTATTGATCCTAAAAATCCTTTAAGTAGTAGTAGTATTGGTCCAAGCATAGAATATTTGAAATACAAGATGATGAAGAAAGATCAAAAGTAGATTTTATTTAATTAGCGATGTATATTTTTTTATTTTTAAACAAGCTTGTTAATTATTATTTAATATTTTAATACCAAAAAAAAAAATATATATATATATATATATATTTAACACGTGATTACCCTATAATAATTGATTTTGCAGAAGTCAAGTTTTTTTTTTCTTATTAATTCATTATGCCTTTAGTAAAAAAGAAATATTAAGGATATTTTATAAATATTTCTAACAAAAAAAACGATGTCTAAAAGCTAACTAGATTTTTTTTTCTTCTTTTTTTTCTTCTAATATCTGACTTCTTTAAATCATCATAAATTAATAATATATATATAAAAGGATACTTTGCAAGTGACATTTTTTTAAATTTTTTTTAATTAGTTAATAATATTAAATAAAAACTTTTAATAATATAATATTAGGATAATTATTTAAAAAAAATAAAATTAAAAACCGTACAATATAAGTTATAACTAATATACTACAACCAGTATTCATTTAGTTTAGTTTTAAATACTATAATATAAAAATAAAAAAAAATGTCTGATTTTGATAAATACTCTACTCCATTATCTTCTAGATATGCTTCTGAAGAAATGTCTTCTATTTTCTCTTTAAGAAACAGATTTACCACTTGGAGAAAGTTATGGTTAAACTTAGCCATTGCTGAAAAGGAATTAGGTTTAACTGTTATTTCTGATGAAGCTATTAAGCAAATGGAAGCTAACTTAAATATTACTGATGAAGAAATTAAGGCTGCTACTGTTCAAGAATCTATTGTTAGACACGATGTTATGGCCCATGTTCATACTTTTGGTGAAACTTGTCCTGAAGCTGCTGGTATTATCCACTTAGGTGCTACCTCTTGTTTTGTTACTGATAATGCTGATTTAATCTTCTTAAGAGATGCTTATGATATCATTATTGCCAAGTTAGTCAATGTTATTGATAGATTATCTGAATTTGCTGAAACTTACAAGGATATGCCAGTTTTAGGTTGGACCCATTTCCAACCTGCTCAATTAACTACTGTTGGTAAGAGAGCTACTTTATGGATCCAAGAATTATTATGGGATTTAAGAAACTTTACCAGAGCTAGAAATGATATTGGTTTAAGAGGTGTTAAGGGTACTACTGGTACTCAAGCTTCTTTCTTATCTTTATTCCACGGTGACCACGATAAGGTTGAAGCTTTAGACAAGAGAGTTACTGAATTATTAGGTTTCGATATTGTTTACCCAGTTACTGGTCAAACTTACTCTAGAAAGATTGATATTGATATTATGGGTCCATTATCTTCCTTTGCTGCTTCTTGTCACAAGATGGCTACTGATATCAGATTATTAGCTAACTTAAAGGAAATTGAAGAACCATTTGAAAAGCAACAAATTGGTTCTTCTGCTATGGCTTACAAGAGAAACCCAATGAGATGTGAAAGAGTCTGTTCTTTAGCTAGACATTTAGGTTCTTTATACAATGATGCTGTCCAAACTGCCTCTGTTCAATGGTTTGAAAGAACTTTAGATGACTCTGCTATTAGAAGAATTTCTTTACCAAGTGCTTTCTTAACTTGTGATATCTTATTATCTACTTTGTTAAACATCTCTTCCGGATTAGTTGTTTATCCAAAGGTTATTGAAAAGAGAATTAAAATGGAATTACCATTCATGGCTACTGAAAATATTATCATGGCTATGGTTGAAAAGGGTGCTTCTAGACAAGAAGTTCATGAAGAAATTAGAGTCTTATCTCATCAAGCTTCTAACGTTGTTAAGAATGAAGGTGGTGATAATGATTTAATTGAAAGAATTAAGAACACTGAATTCTTCAAGCCTATTTGGAATGAATTAGATGAATTATTAAAGCCAGAAACTTTTGTTGGTAGAGCTCCACAACAAGTTGCTAAATTCATTAGCAATGATGTTGCCCAAGCTTTAGAACCATACAAGGCTTTAATTAACAAGGAAGAAGTTAAGTTAAGTGTTTAATTCTATAGTTAATTACATATGTATATATTTATGTTTTAATATATGTTACAATATTTTATTATGATTAATGATAGTTATTAGGTCGTATGTTTGAAATGAGTAAAAAAAAAAAAAAATAAAAAAAAAAATAAAAAAAGAGTTGTAAAAACCGAGGTTAAACTTATCGTTGTTTATTTAACTGTACTTTAGTATATTTTAGTAGATTTTAATAAGTTTAAGATTCTTATTGATATAACCATTCTACACTTTTATATAAATAATGTCTAATTCACACTTGTTTAGAATTGGATTAGTACAATTAAATTCAACAAATAACATTACAAAGAATTTAACAAAAGTCATTGATTATATCGATAGATCTTTGAAAGATAAGGTTGATGTTTTAGTATTTCCTGAAGCTACAGACTTCATAGCTGAAAATAAGGAACAGTCTTATGAATTGACACAAAAAGTTAATGAATTGTTTGTTAAACCTTTACTTGATTATATAAAAAGTATGAAATTGAAGAATTATTCTGATTTAAATATCTTCATAGGCTGTCATTTACCTTCAGTGAATAATAAAAACACTAAAATTCGTAATGTTTTATTAAGAATTGATGGAAAAGGTGACATTTTAAACGAGTATCAAAAGATTCATACATTTGACGTTCCAAAAGTTGATATCATGGAATCAAATTTAGTCGAGAAAGGTACAAAATTACCTGAAATACAAACAATTAAAAACCATTTAAATATTGGACCTAGTATTTGCTATGATATAAGATTTCCAGAACAATCTTTATATTTAAGAGAACAAGGTGCTCATGTTCTATTATTCCCTTCTGCATTCACTATGCTTACTGGTGAGAAACATTGGGATTATTTAGGAATAGCAAGAAGTTTAGATACACAGTGTTATTCTGTTTTATCTGGGCAAGTTGGCCAACATAATTCTAAGAGAGCTTCTTGGGGACATTCCAAAATTATTGGCCCATGGGGTGATATCTTATTAAAGTTAAAAGACAATGATGAAGATTATGGCTTTATTGATATTGATTTAAACGAGTTAAAAAAAATTAGAGATGGCATGCCATTATTTGATCAAAAACCTAAAGAGATGTTTTAATTGATCTTTTGCTTTCTATAAATGATAGCTATATATACCAACATATTTACATTTAAACGTTGCTTATAGTTAGAATTCTATTGATCTAGATTGTGATAAACCACCTCCTCTCTATTTAAACGATCAATAGCACCCATTGAGGCTAATCTATCAGCGTTTTCGTTTCCTCTAACCCCAACGTGACCTGGTGTCCACTTTAAATTAAATCTATTCAATAACCCCCTTTTTTTATATAATTCTTTAATCTTTAAATATGGTATGAGTGTCATTTTAATATAATCTTCATTTACTATTTCTTTTTTATCATCAACCGATTTATATTTAACATATCTTTGAACAGCATTTAATGTATAATGTGAATCAGTATATATATTTACATTTGCTAGACTAATTAAACATTCATCAAAAGATTCATAAAATGTTATAATTTTATCTAAAGCTTTTTTCAATGCATAAAGTTCAGCAATGTTATTAGTGGATTTTTTATTACTTTTTATAATTTTTGGAGTCCCATAAATGCTTTGAAAAGCCAATTCAGTTTTTTTTGGTACAATATCTTTTAAAGATGATATATCACAATATACTCCATATCCCATGGAGTTATTAGCACCTGACCCATCACAATATATATTTATAGTAAAAACTTTTTCTGAATTTTCTAGAAGCTTTACATTTAATTCTTTTATATTATGTTTTTGAATATACTCAGTTTCTAAATTATCGTAATTAAAAAACAAAAATTCTTCACACTCTTTTAATGTTTTAAATTTTTGAAAACTCACAGGTGATTTAGTTGATGAGTTTTTAGATTTTCTATATTTTAAATAATTTTGAGTGGTGCTCCAGCTTCTAAAAATGTATTTATACTTGTCATTATCATCAGATACTGCATAAAATGAATCATAAGTTGTTAGTGATTTTTCTATATAGATATTTTCTTTATAGATACTCATGTTATGTGAATTAAAAATCCCATTATCACTATTTATTAATTGTGATTTATTGTTTGAAGTAAATGGTTTATTTTTTTTCAACAGTGAGCTTGTTGCTACTTTTGGTTTTGATATTTGAATTGATGTAGGATTTAAATAGTTTTGTGCCTCACTCAATAATTTAAATGATTTGTGTTGTGCACCTGGAAAATTATTTACATACGATAAAGTTTCATCCCATGAATTGAATATTCCAGTTTTACGACCTTTTCTAACTGCATAGTATTTACCTGATGACTTTTTATTATTTTGAAACGTTGGCATTAAGTCTTTAAGTTTTATAAGAAATTGTCTCAATTTTGTTTATGAAATTTCAAATATTGTTATTAGTATTATTGGATGATCTATACGTTTTATTTACACTATTTTGTTTATATAGTAGTAATAAAATGATGCATGAGATGCTATTTTATTTATTTTTTTAGTTTATGATTTCAAATTTTAACAAAAAAATTGTTTTTCTTTTATAAGTATATTTAACAATGTTCGGGTAAACTTAATGATTGTTAGATATATTATAAATAATTTTATTTAAAAAAATAAAATTCTTTTTTTTATATATATATAGATATTTTTTAAAAAAATATTTGTTTATCTATTTATATAAAATAAACCAACTTCACTTCTTAGTTTACGTAGAATAAATGCTTCGATTGTATATTAATGATGAAATATCAAAAAAAGTTACTATTAACAAGAGTTATTCATTTTATTTTATGATTTTTGATAAGTATGATTTAAATAATATTCTTTATGTTTCTGAAGAAGTTCTATATTCAATTGATGATATACAGGGAAAGTTTATAGAGTTTAATGATTTTTTTATAGATCAAGAAATGAATTTAGAAGTTGAATGTGATATAAGATATTTATTGCTCAATGATAGAAATGAAATCAATGTCTATTCAAAAAGAAACGCCGATGATGATTTAGAGGATGATTTTTTAGTTGATTCTTTTGTTATAAACCATGACATTTTTGATATAAATCTACTAGATTATTTAATATTTAACACGAGTAATACATATTATAGTAATAGTTTGGTTTTTTTTAAACATGTTGGAAATAAAAAGGTTATACAGACATTTGATAGGAAAAATAAGTCATTACAGAAAAACCGGGAGATAGGCTCATCAGGAAGTACTAATAGCCTTGTTGCACATAAAGATAGAGATAATTTAAAAAGTTATAGTTTCAATCAATTAGTTAAGATTGATAAACTCATGAATTATTACATAGAAACTGCATCTTTTGAAATATCAAATCTTAAGAACAATATAAACAAAAAACTTCAATATAAAAAAAGTTTAGTAAATTTAAAATTAAATGATGATTTATTAGATTATGAAAGTAATAAAACGTTTTTAATTAGAAAAAAAGATTATAAGAGAGGACTTTCATTGGATCTCCAGGAAAAACTTCAAAGCTTGATAGAAGAGCGAAGATACATGGAGAATAAAATATCTTTATTAAATTCAACAGAAATGGATCTTCTAGAGCCACCTGTTGATAACCCTCTTTATAAAAATCTATTAAACTTAATAAATGATTATAAAGGCGATATTCAATATTTAAATAATTTACTTCTTTCATCTCTAAACTTGGATTTGGAGCTTATAGACATTGATGCTATAAATGCAAGCAGCTTTTTAGAAATTCAAAAGTTTAATTATAAACTAGGGAACATGCTACTGTATTTGCAATTAATTCATAAAATTTTAAAAATACCTTTCTTTTTTAAAGACCATAAAATGATGGCTAAGTATAAATCTTCAAAATCATTTATTATCATAATATCTAATGAAAAAAACCAAGACATAATTAATAATAAACTCATCATACCCTTGTATATTATATCACCTAAGAGCTTAGATGTTAATGATGAATTTTATAAGCAATTTAAAATCGGAATAGAATGGTTAAATTTTAAAATTTTTTTTATAAAACAGATGATATCATAATAAATTCTGCATATTTTTTTTTTTTTAAACAAAAGATATTTTGAATCATGTATTTGTTTCATTTTTTTTTGTATAATAGTTTTTGACTTTTTTTAAAAAAATAAGATATTAATTATTAAAGTGCCATTGGATTTACTATTTACTATAGCGGGCATTTTAAATATCAGAGTTGTGCATACACACTTTTCAACAATATTATGATGGGCTTGTCTACTTGTTTCTAAGAGCGCTTATTAGCAGCTTTTTATTTAATTAGATACATAGATTTATGAAAAAGAGTATCGAGGTTTTTTAACCTATATCTAAAAAACGAAGTTAATACAAATTTTATAAGAACCTTTTACAGGAAACATAATTTATAATAGACAAAATACATATTTTTAATATATATATGGTAAATTTATAAATATCCTAATTTTTAAACCTAGAAGTTGCGTAGCTTATAATAGATACCTCGTCTCAGTACTATACACCATAGACATGTTGATCTATATATAACTTTGAAATAATATATATATGTAGCAATCATTAAGAAGCAATTTTTTTTGTTAATTTTTAATATCGTACTTTTTGATAAATAGTGATCTTAAAAAGAGTGTTTTTTTTAAAGTTGGTGGGTTCATTGGTCTCTTCTTATCATTTGTCTTGTAGTGTTTAGTTAGTTTTGATTGGTCTTTTTTATTAATATTACTTATCATTGTTAAATTATTTCTTTATATATGTTGGGTCAGGAAAGTGATGTATCACTGGTATATGCTTATATGTTCTTTTTAAATAATTTAAATAGTTAATTTCTTAAATTATATTTTTAATATAAGCTATATATATATATGTCGTATTTTAAATATTTTCCCTCTTTTTTTTTTTTAAGAAAAAAAGCTGATTTAAAGATTTATATTTATGATTAATTTAGTATTTTATATCTTAATCACATATAATATCAGAGCTAAATATATTTTTATTAGAAAAAAAGAGACCCTTAATTTCTCAACAAAAATAATTTTTAGATATAATATTTTACTTCTTAACACATACATATATTTTTTTTAAATAGTATAATTTTATCATTGTATTTTTTTTTTTTCTTTAAAGATCATATGCGACTGGCTGTAGAATTTAATACGTGCAGATCTCATTATTATATTTTAAACCTTAAAATAACAATTTATTATAAAAAAAAAAAATCGTTTGTATATCTTTAATATAAAACATGTGGGGGTAATCTTTACCTCCTAATTTTAAATTTCATATTTATATATTTATACATATGGGATTAATCGCTATCATTTGAAATATCACTATCATTTGAAGTATCACTATCATTATTATCTTCGTCACTATTATTATTATAACCATAGGTATCTTCGTTATTTTCAAAATCATCTGATTGCTCTTCTTCTTCATCAGAACTAAACTTTCTACCTTTTTCTAACTTTAATTCATCGTCATCACTACTAGAATCATCTAACTTAGAACTACCAGCTTTAATATTTTTTTTTTTATACAAATGTTTCTTATTTTTTAAATCATTATTTCTCAAAGTATAAACTTGTGTTTCAACTTTGTCGTTGTCCTTTTCTGTTACAGTTTTTTTTGTATGTAAAAATGATTTTTTAGAAGTGTTATCTATTTCAGACATGATACCTTGTTAGTAATATATATTATGGTTTTCAGTAAACATTATTTTTTATAAAATGTTATAAATTTTTTATTTAAAAAACTTTTAAATATAATTTAATTTCGTTTGTTTATTTTCAAATTAAGTTTAAAGGGTGAATGTGTTAAAAAAAAAAAAATAAATGATATAATTATTTTTAGACAAAGCAAAAAAATAAAAACTCATGATGCTAATTTTATCATTCACAAAAAAAAAAAAAAAGAGTCTTTTAAACCCATCAAAAAAAAAAAGAATATAAACTATTTTAAGAAATCATCTAGATGTTTAAAACTACCAACCATATTAATCTTTTTACAAACACCATTAACCATTTTATCGATTACATAAGGTTCCTCTATATCATGGTCAATTAAAAAACATTTTTTCATGTTTAATTTTAAACCCGTTTCAATATTCATTATAGAATCATCGATGAAGTAGCAATTCATTAATCTTTCTTCTAAAGTTTCACCAATTAACCCGACTTGTTCACTCATTATTAAGTACGATTTTTCATCTGGTTTGCATTTCATTTCATTAACCATTGCATAATCTGAGTATGTAATACCATCAAATAAATCTGCGATTCCTAATAATACAATACATCTTAATGCATGTGACTTATACGCATTAGTATATAACCACATTTTTTCAAATTTCCCACTTTTCTTAATGTTTAACAACACTTCTCTTAATTCTAAGTCTGGTTTGATAATATCATGCAATGGCAATGCATCATCAACATATGAATTGTACTCCAATGGATCTATATTTAGTTCTGGATGTTTTTTAATAAGACCTTTTAAAGCCAAACCATATTCTTTATAATATTTTCCACATATATCTTTTGCACTTTCATAAGACTCTAGATCTAATGTATATTCAAAATACTTGTATATGAATAACTGCATCAAAAGATGTATATTTAATTTTTTAGAATATAAGCAGTTGTCTATATCAAATAAAAACACCTTGGAACAATCTTTAGTATTACTATTTTCTTTTAATAGATTTTCATTTATCGTTGTTCCAGGTGAAGTGTTTGTTATGCTCAATAATTGTTCTTTATTTCTGTTCAACTGATCTTCAATAATCTTTGCATATTCTTTTTTACTATCTTTGTCTGTATTTGATAATGAGACTAATTTAAGTAATCTTTCATAAGTTGTTAAACCGTTATATTTTTGTGCATTTTTGTTTGTATCCCAGCTATCAACCTTTTCAATTAACTTAGCAACTGATTTTGATGTGTGTATGTCTTTAATAAAATCTACTAAATCTTGTTCTGGTGTAGTTTCTTTACAATCATTTTTATTCATTTCCTCCATTATATTAAATATTATTGACGTTCTCAAGGGTTATATCTATTATTTATATAATTGTAAAACCTAATTTTTTTTCTTCATTTCTTTCTCATTTTGAATGATTGTAAAAAAAAAAAAAGATTTAAAAAAAAAAAAAAAAATTAAATATAAACTACCTTTTTACTTATATTAAAGTTTTCATTTTCAAAATTAGTAACATCATTTTCTTTATCATTAGATGTAAAGGATTTATTACCAAATAAGTTTATACTATCTAACGATGCATTTGGCGATATCTTATCCAAAAATGTTTCTTTTTTTTCTGTGTAAATATAAGAACAATAACTGATAATATCATTGTTATCATTTATTTCATTATTCATATTTTCTTTTATTGTCTCATCATTATTAGAAATTTCAATTTTACTTTTTTTTTCCTCAATCACACCCCTTTGAATACTTTCATAATACTTGTTATTTTTTTCAAGTTGACTTAAATTTATATACACTTGTATATCAACAAATAATGCGTTTAAACTTTGTTGAGCAGTGACTATATTACCCTCAAGATTATTTTCACTGGCAATGTTTTTTTTTTGTTCTAATAGTTCAAAAAACAGTTTTTCACAAATAAAAACCCATAAGTTATTAAAAAAGTAGTTTTTTAGTAAAGAACTCATTATGTCGTTTAGTTTATAATTTTCTAAACTTTCTATTATATGCTCCCATTTCATATTAATGAATAAAGCCTTAACCAATTGCATTAATATATTATTAATAATAGTTACAACATGCATTCTATAAATTTTAGAATAAAAAGCCATATCAGGCATTTCTTTAATTTTAGAATTTACTTTTATATCAATTCTTGGGCATTTTTTATTTTTGAATAATATAGTGACCTTATCATTAACCTGAAGTGTATCAATATAACAACTTCCTATATTATTTTCTTCATTATCATAAATTTTAATTTCTAATTTATTTGAGTCATTTCCATATGTAGGTATCACATATGCATTACTCCCGCTGTTCATTTTATACCCATTAATTGATGCAACAAATGTATTTGTTTGTCCTTTTGAAGTCAACATATTATCAACTTTATAATAAGATTTATTTCCATTTAAAGTTTTTGAAGTTGTGTAAGTTAATGAATCGGTTATTTTTCCTATGAATAAGGAATCAAATTCCTTGCTTATTTTTAAACAAAATGATATCTCGTTTAAATAATTAAATATAGATTTTAATAATTCTGGGTCTTGTAAATTGCATAATGGTAGCATTTGAATAACTTTATTATTCGAAAATCTTATAAAATCCATTAAACTTTCAACCATTCTTTGCGTATACAAAGTTACTAGTTCATGATATAACATGGTATTTTCTTTTTTTTCTGCTTCACTGAAAGTAACATTAAAACCTTCAAAATCAAATGTATCATAACACATTAGAGTATAAATTTCTTTTGAAAACAGTAATCCCATTTTAATACTATCAATTAAGTGGATTTTACATTTTAAATCACATGTAGTAATTAAATTTTCATCTCCTTGATATAATGAATTATTAAATTTATCACAAAGATCATTCACATAAATAATATAATACTTATGCATTTTATTTTCAATTTTTGTAAAAACTTTAAAATTTATATTTGAATCTAAAGTTTTGATATATTGAATTAATGATTTTTTGAAATATAAAAAATCATCCTTTTGAATTAAATTACCATACTCAGTGCTTATTTTATGTAAATATCTTTTAATTATTCTTGGTAAATATAACTCCAAACCTTCCATTAATTCCTTTTCAAATTTAACTTCGTAGTACTCATTATCCATTTTTTTCAAACTATTAATGCAATTATTAATTTTATAAAAAGTATTAGATATAAATTCATTATCATTTTGTAAATAGTTATCAAACTGTGTTTTAATAAATTTATGAAAGTAAAATTTTGATATATCATTAACAAAATTTAACCAATATTCACCTATTGTATAATTGATCTTATCTAAATATTTTAAAAATAGATCATATTGATCTACAATATAATTTAAACTTTTTTTAATTTTACCATCATTTAAATTAATTTTTTTTAGTGCTGTTATTATACATTCTCTAAAATAATAAAATATTGTTAAAATTGTTTTATCAAATCTTTCAACTAATAGTTTTTCAATGTAAAACTCATTAATAAAATTATTTTCATAAAGAATATCTAATATTTGATCAAAATATAGCACTTGCTCTTTTTCATTTAAGAAATTAATATCTGAAATCTTTATAAGCGTTTTTTCAAGCTTAAATGTCAATATTTCTACAGGTGATAAAACTAACATGTATTTTAATATATCTAACATAAAATCTATATCTAATACATCTTTCAAAATATCATAATTTATATTCAAACACTTATTTGTATATGTAATATTATTAACTTCAGCATATTTATAACATCTATTCCCAATTTCATTAATTTTAAAAGCTTTTTGTTTTGGTAAATGCTCATCTTTTAATTTATCAGTTAAATAGTTAATATAAATAAATAAATTTAAATTTTTGAAACTTTTTTTTAAGTCATCAATCATTGTGATTTCATCTGTTTCAAACATTTGTGATAAATTTTGAACTTCTTTTATTGTTAATAATAACTTAGTGTTCATTTCATCACTATAAAAACTAAATAACTCTTTTTGTTTAAACATATACTCTTTAAAACTTCTATGTCTTTCATGGCCTCTAGGTAAATTTATAATCTTATGGCATAAATATATTTCCAATAATGTATCATATGTGCTCATTTTTTTTTTTTTCAAATGAATATAATAATATTAAACAAAGTAATGGTATAAAAAGTGTTTAAGTATGTGGATGTATATCTAATAAAATTTATTATTTGGTTGTTAATTGTGAATTAAAAGTTTTTATATTAGTTATTATTATTAATGAATATATATAAGATCAAAATGTTATTAAAAAAAAAAAGGTTTAATCAATAGCTACAAATATTCTTTTTCATTAAGAAGGAAAAAAAAAAAACACAAAAAAAACACACAAAAATATTTTTTTACGGCATTAAATTAAGAGTATGTTATATCATGATAAAGTATTTAAATCTTTAGTATTTTTGATATGCTTGTTTATATGCTTTTGCATTTCAAACATAGTAACCGTTTTTGTATTAGAAGGAAAAAGTTTCTCAAATTTTTTATCTTTATCCACTAATATTTTTCTTTTGTCATCTTGGCATTGAAGTTCATTTTTTTTAATATAAACCCAAATTGCTTTAACCACTGTTGTTCTAGTCCAAGCTTCATTTTCTTCAATATTACTTTCACCTATAATAGTTGATAATGTATCAGTCAATGTTACTTTCATAGCTGCAAACCCACCTTTCTTAGGTTTAGTCAAATTTAAATCATCTTCAGCATCTTTCTTAACCTTTGGTTCTTTTTTAACTTTCTTTGCCTTTCTTTCCGGCAATACTATATCATATGGGTTTGAAGTGATATTAGTAATTTCTTCACTTTGATCCATACTACTGTTAGAAAAAATCAATGAGCTAGATTTCACTGATTTTTTCCTTTTCTTTTCTTTATTTCCAACTCCTGACAACTTTCTTTTCTTTTCTTTTTTTTTACTTTCATCTTTTATTATATTATCTTTTTCAGTTTTTAATTCATTCTTTTTATATTTTTCTTGAATACTTTGAAATAAAAAAAACCTTTCATAAATAAGTTCTTTTAACTGTGGTATGCTATTTGCTATTAAATCCCCATAAAGTGATATTATAGCATTTAGTATTTTAGATACTGTTATTATATCTAAATCACTTACATTTATGATACAATCTATAAGTGGTATATATTTTAAGACTGATGGCTTGCTTTCATACTTTTCTTTATAATTTTCTAAAGTTAAAAAAAAATCAACAGATTCTTTATCGTTATTTGACATTTGTTCAATCACTTAAACTTTAAGCTTATTTAATATTGGTTTATTATTATTTTAATTTTTCACAATTTATTTACACACACATTATATGGATATCTATTTTTTTTTTTTTATAGATATCAATTTTGTTTACTTTTTTTTTATAAGGTTTATCTAGCAGATGATCAGTATACTTTAAAAAAAAAAAAAAAAAGAAACATCACATGCAAGAATTTCCTGTTTAGGCGAGCACTAATATTCTAAGTATATATGTAAAAAAAAAAAATGTTATTAATAATAAAATAATTCAACTTTTTTTTGTTTTGTAGAATAGTTTAAGAAGTCATAATTATTTTCTAAAAATGGTAAATTAATACATAAAATATAAGATTGTAAACCAATAAAATATATTTTATTTTAAAAATGGTTGATTTAAAAGAATATAAAACAGAAGAGAAGATAAATGATGATGATATTCTTAATGATATTGAATTAAGTGATAACGATTTTAAAGATAGTAGTGACGAAGAAGAAGAAGAAGAAGAAGAAGAAGAAAATAATAAAAAAAGAAAATTAAACGATGATGCTCATATAAAAGACGTTTCTAAAAATATTAAAACACCTATAGACTTTACTCAAAAGAAAGCAATAATCACTAATGAGTTTGAAACTGAACAATCTAAACAATATAATGTATCAAGTGGGTTAATGCCAGAATCAAGTTTATTGCAAACTTCAGGATCAGAAGAAGGAAATAAAGTCCAAATTAAACATCAAGTTAGACATCAAGTTGCAATTCCACCCAATTATAACTACATTCCAATTACTGAGCATAAAAGAGTCAAAGAAGCTAGAACATATCCATTTACTTTAGATCCTTTCCAAGATACATCTATTTCTTGTATTGATAGAAATGAATCTGTTTTAGTCTCTGCTCATACCTCTGCAGGTAAAACTGTAGTTGCTGAATATGCCATTGCACAAACTTTAAGAGATAAGCAAAGAGTTATTTATACATCCCCTATTAAAGCTTTATCCAATCAAAAATATAGAGAACTTTTAAAAGAATTTGGTGACGTTGGTTTGATGACAGGTGATATAACTATTAATCCAGATGCTTCTTGTATTGTCATGACCACTGAAATTTTAAGATCCATGTTATATAGAGGTTCTGAAATGATGAGAGAAGTTAAATGGGTTGTTTTTGATGAAGTCCATTATATGAGAGATAAAGAAAGAGGTGTCATTTGGGAAGAAACCATTATTCTTTTACCTGATAATTGTAGATATGTATTTTTATCTGCTACTATTCCAAATGCAAAGGAATTTGCTGAATGGATTTGTATGATTCATAATACCCCATGCCACATTGTTTATACCGACTATAGACCTACTCCATTGCAACATTATTTATTCCCAGTTGGTGGTGATGGTATTCATTTAGTTGTTGATGAAAAATCTAACTTTAGAGAAGAAAATTTCCAAAAAGCTATGAAAGCTATTGGTTCTCAAGGTGACGACTCTGCTGCTGCTTCATCCACAGGAAAAAATGGTAAAACTTATAAAGGTGGTGCATCAAAAGGTAATGATTCTAAAGCTGATATTTATAAAATTGTTAAAATGATTTGGCAAAAGAAATATAATCCAGTTATTGTTTTCTCTTTTAGCAAAAGAGATTGTGAAAGTTTAGCCATGAAAATGACTACTTTAGATTTTAATTCAGAAGAGGAAAAGGAAGCTATTACTCAAATTTTCAACAATGCTATTGAAATTCTTCCAGAAAAAGATAGAAATCTACCTCAAATTACTCAACTTTTACCATTATTAAGAAGAGGTGTTGGTATCCATCATTCTGGTTTATTACCTATTTTAAAAGAAGTCATTGAAATTTTATTCCAAGAAGGGTTTTTAAAAGTTTTATTTGCAACTGAAACCTTTTCTATTGGGTTAAATATGCCTGCAAAGACAGTTGTGTTTACAGGTGTTAGAAAGTGGGATGGTAACAGTATTAGATGGGTTTCTGGTGGTGAATATATCCAAATGTCTGGTAGAGCAGGTAGAAGAGGTTTAGATGATAGAGGTATTGTTATAATGATGATTGATGAAAAGATGGAGCCACAAGTTGCTAAAGGGATGGTTAAAGGTCAATCTGATAGATTAGACTCCGCTTTCCATTTAGGTTACAATATGATTTTAAATTTATTAAGAGTTGAAGGTGTATCTCCAGAATACATGCTTGAACATTCCTTTTTCCAATTCCAAAACTCTGAATCTTTACCAAAATTAAATCAACAATTGGAAGATTTAGAACAAGATTTAAAATTAAACTATATTATAGAAAATGAAACTGAAGTTGCTGATTTTTATAAGATAAATCAACAATTGAAACAATTAAAAGAACAAGAAAGACTTATTATCACTCATCCTGCTAACGCATCAAGATTTTTAAATAAAGGTAGACTCATTAAAGTTGTTATTAAGGGTAAAGACTATGGTTGGGGTGTTGTTGATAATTTCCAAAAGAGACCATCTTCAAGATATAGTAGTAAAGAATACACTGATCATGAAGCTTTTGTTGTAAGTGTGGTTTTGAATACTGTTTATATTGATTCTCCAACAACATTAGTTAAACCATTGAATCCAGATTTCCCAGATGAAATTAGACCTGCAAAAGATGGTGAACAAGCTATAGAAGGTTGTGTTTTACCAATAACCTTATACAGCATTGATCAAATATCTAAAGTCAAGATTAAAATGCCTGATCATTTACAAAATAAACAACAAATATCTATGGTTTCTAAATCATTAACTGAAGTTAAAAAGAGATTAGATAATAAAATTCCAATTATGAATCCAATTACCGGTATGAAAATCACTGATGATGAATTTAGAAGTTTAGAATCTAAGATTAATATTTTAAATAAACAAATTGAAAGTAATGATTTCCAAAAATCATTATTAAAAGAAGAAATTTATGCTAAATTCATAACTAAAATGAAAGTTAAAGATGATATTAAGAATTTAAAAAATAAAATTGCTGATACTATTTCTATAATCCAATTAGATGATTTAAAAAAGAGAAAGAGAGTTTTAAGAAGATTAGGATTTTGTAATGAAGAAGATATTGTTGAATTGAAGGGTAGAGTTGCCTGTTCTGTTTCATCTGGTGATGAATTATTAATTACTGAATTAATGTTCAATGGTATTTTTAATGATTTAAAACCTGAACAAGTTGCTGCTTTATTATCATGTATTTCTTTCCAAGAAAGAACTAAAGACGAACCTAAATTAGGTCCAGAATTATCAGAACCTTTAGCTAAGTTAAAAGCTACTGCTAACTCTATAGCTAAAATCATGAAGGAATCTGGTTTAGAAATTATTGAAAAGGAATATGTAGAATCATTTAGACCAAACTTAATGGAAGTTGTTTACGAATGGTGTAAAGGTGCTGAATTTTCCCATATTTGTCATTTAACTGAAGTTTATGAAGGTTCCTTAATCAGAGGGTTCAAAAGACTTGAAGAATTAATTAGACAATTGATTGATGCTTGTGATATTATTGGTAATGAACAATTAAAAGAAAAATTCTCTGAAGCCATGAAATTAATTCATAGAGACATTGTTGCAGCCGGATCTTTATATTTATAATAAAAAATTTAAATACAGATAAAGTATATATATAGTTATATTTATAATGAATAAGTTTATTTTCTTTTGTTATTCTTTTTATTTGTTGTTTTGTAAATTTCTTTTATGTTGTAATTCATTCTTTTTAATCAATTTCTTTCTTTCAGCTCTCTTTAAGGATCTTGGATCTAATAAACCATCTTCATTTTTAGTGTCTTTTTCATCAATTTCAACACACCAATCTTCAGCTAAAACTTCTGATTTTTTATTATAACCCCATTTGTTAACCCATTCACCCTTATGTTCATCGTATACCAATTTACCTTCCTTTCTCTTCTTTTGAATACCCTTCTTAGCAGCAAATAATTCCCATTTGGTTGGTGCCTTAGGCTTAGGTAATGGTTTTTCTCTTGGAATTTCAAAAATTTGTTCTGGTAATTGGATTAAAGATATAGTTGATTTAGCTGAATCAGTTGTGGTTATTATTGGTTGTTGTAATAATTGGTTTATAAGAAGTTGAGTGTTATCTCTTGTTAATGATTTTATGTGCTTTTCTCTTTGACTATTAGATGAGTTAAAGTCATCACCATTAATTGGGTTAGAATCGAAAACAGATAATAAACCTAAATCATATGTTACTGGAATATTTTTTTCAACAGTTACTGGTAAATCAGAATATTGTGTAGTTGGTGCAGTAGTTTCAGCAGACATTGTTATATATTAATATATTTGTTGTTTGGTTTAGTTTTTAAAATTTAGATTATTTAAATAATAATAATTAAACTAGTTTTTTTGTTTATATACTTATTTTAAAGGTAGAATTTATTTATTAAAATATTTATTAATAAAGTAATTAATTAATTGTATAAATTTTCTTTTTTCTTTTTTTTTTTTTTTCAATGTTTTTTTTTT
>JAJMDG010000145.1:0-15066 GCA_030565715.1 Hanseniaspora singularis (nom. inval.) | reverse complement strand
AATTTAAAAAAAATAATTATATTTACATAGGAGATAAGATATTATATATAGAATTTTCTAAATCATACATTAAGACTTGTATTTAATTAAATAAATATCTAAATGTTTTACTATACATATACGAATTATTTAATGAATTAGATTTTTTGTAATTACTTGGTATACTCATTTTATGATTTTTTAGAATATGTTTGTTATTTTCTTTATTTACAGCATATTTTTGAATTATATCAAAATGATCACCAAATTCAATTTCTTTATTACTTATTTTATTATAAAATTCATTTAAAGTTTTGGAATTTCCAATCATAATTTTAAAAAATTTTAAATTAATCTCTTGAACTTTTAATAAAATTAAATTAATAACTTTAGTTACATAAGTTAAAAATTTTAATAAATCATTGTTTAAATAATTAGTTAAATGTGTTATTTGGTTATTGATAGCATTGATTTTTATATCTCCTGTTTTTAAATGTTTTAATTCATTTTTTAATTCATCTCTTTCTTTTATTACCTTATCAAATATATTAAAATATGTTAACGTTTGGTTAATTGATTTTATTAATCCTTTAACATCTGTATTTTGAAGATCTGATGTATGGATTAATTGTGTTTCTAGTTTTTGCTGATACATTATATAGATATTTACTTCATCTAAATCATGTTTATCAACATCAAACAGTTTTTTCCAGTATTGAATATGAGCATGAAGGGTTATAACATAATCAGGATAATAAAATTTACTTAATTTTTTTTCAAAAATTTTAAGATTATTAAATATTTTATAAAAATCATTAAGTTCTGTGGTTAAATTAGTAGTTGTTTTTATAGAATTTATAGATGCTAATGTATCTAATGACTCTAACCTTTCTAAAGTTTCTTTGTTAAAATTACTGCTTATTAAAGAATTTGTATATGTTGAATAAACAGATGATGAAGCAGTTAATCTTGGTTCCATAATTTTGGATACTATAGGCTTTCCAATTGGATTACAATCTGTAACAGAAATTCTTTTTGTTTTATTAAAATAATTTTGTTGGACTTTTAAATTATCATTATAATCAACAATTTCTTCTAAAAATCTTAAGCATTTATCGTAATAGTTCACTGACAAAACAGATTTTGCAATAGGCGTTAAAGATTCTAATAGGTTAACCCAATTATTAACTCTTTCAATAGGTTTTGAAAGTATATCAGATAATATAAAAAAAGTATCTTGATTTTTTGTTAAATGTATAGGTAAACTTTCTTTACATTTTTCTAACCATCTTAACATTACCAATCTAGTTTCTTGATTCTCTATCAAAAAGTTTAAATAACATTTTTGCTTTTGATATGTAATTATATAGTTTTTGTATGTTTGTTTCCATTTTATAAACTCTTGGTTTAAAATTGTAATTATGTTTAAATTTTTTATATTAGTGAATTGTAAATTTTTTTGCACTATTTGCCAAAAAGATTTATCATTTTTATTAATATTAAAATATGAACTAAAACAAGATATAAAAGTTTCCAAAAAGTTTTTATTTAATTCATACATTGTTTCTATATTACCAAATAATAACATTTCACCGTCGTTCTCGTTATTTATTGTAGATAATTTTGCTTTTATTTTGTTATTTTTTTGAAAATTTAATTGAAAAACATTTAATATTAGTTCTAATTTTTTATGATAATCAAGTTCATAATTATAAAACACTTCTATAATATTTATGAACTTTGTTTCTTCTAAACAATATTTTGTTTCAATTACTGGACTAACCAAAGTTTCTAAGTTCATTGGAGAATCTATTCTTTTTAATAATGCATTTGTTGAAATTTTATCTCTTTTATTAATATTCATTGGTGATTTTAAATACATGCTTTCATTTTCTTCAAAATCACTATCTAACAAAATATGAGATATATCTCTTTTTTTTGCACTAGAAAGTGGAGTTTCTATATTATTTAACTTATTCTCTTGTAAATAGTTTGATTCAAAATTAACTTTACTTAAAGGTAATGTCAAATTTTGTTGTTGTCTTCTTTCTGTTAATCTTCTTTGTATATTAGCTTTTCCATCAGTTTGGAATTTCTCAACTGTTTTTTTGTTTTCATTTTTATTAAACCAAAGTGTGTTAGAATAAGGATTCAAGTTTTCTTTTTCAATAACTGGTGTTAAGCTACTTGATCCCATAATTTTAAAATTGTCAATTATATCATTATTTTTAAACATTTTATTTATTTTTAATAATGATCTTGGTTTTATTTTCCTTTATTAAACTAAGTTGTTTTTTTTGTAAGATGGTGAAATAGTATATAACAAATATAAAAATCAAATGCTATTTTTAAATTTTTTTAAAGCGTTTTATTATAATCTACAGGTTATAGAATTAATAAATATATATATATTCATATTAAATAGATTTATAGTAAAAATGATAATGGTATAAAAATTGTTTGAAAATTGTTTTAAATTAAAATTGTTTAATACTTGTTTCATATCTATATCAGCCGTATTTTTTTCTCTCTTTTTTTGTAAAACATTAATTTCAGCCGTGGATTCATAACATTAAAAAAAAAAAAAAAAATTCATTATTCAATTTCTAAAGCACCTTTACTGATTAAATTCAATAGAACACTAAACCCACTTCCAACTTTAGTAGATGAGATAGATAAAGAATTCATCGAATTTTCAATTAATTCATCATTATTTTTACAAAAGTTATTAATTTCTGAAACTTGATTTTTAGAGTTTTCTAATAAACTACTACAACTTGGACACACTATATTATTAACATCGTTTATACAATTTCTATGAACTAAATGATTGCAGTTAAATTTATAATGTGGTTTATAAATTGGAAGTTCACAAGTAAAACAATTAGATTCTTTAGGTTCAGATTCACTAACTTTTTCTCCTTTATTTGAAACATTTTCTTGGTTTATTTTTAATTGAGATGTTTGAGCTTCAATCTTTTCATTTTGGAATTGGATCCAATTCATCAAAAAGTTTTTAATCAAACCAAACTTAACAGTACTTGTTTCAGACAATATATTCATTAATTCATTCATAGAAACTATTTCTCTATCCATGATTTCTTTTATTAATATACTTAATTTTTCCTCAGTATATTTTGATAAAATACTTTGTTTAGTTATAACAAATCTTAAAATCTTTAGCATCATTTCATTCGTTATTCTTTCTTTATTTTTTTCAATTTCATTTAATTTTTCAACATCATTTGATATAATAGCTAAATTTAATGCTGAATTAGTTTCATCAAATTGTTTGTTATTTTCACTTAATATTAAGTTAGATATTAAGCCTCTATGTTTATTGTAAATTTCTTCTGCTTTTGCATTTTCATTTAATGTTAAATAAGTGGAATATAATGCATTAACACAATTTGAAAACTCTAACTCATTTTCAATTTTTTCACTTTCTATTAAACTAGTCAAAAAATTGACAAATTTTTGTGGGAAGTTCAAAAAGAAACTAAATATTATAGTAGGCTTTGGGGGTTGATAGATTTGGCTTTCAATTTCTTCTCCATTTTCTTTAATTTGTTTGTAGCATCCTGTAAACAACTCAACATATAAATCAATAACTATATCATTATTATTTTCACAGATATCTATTTCCAAAAGTTGTCTTCCTATTCCTAATGGGCCAAATATAATATTCATCAAACTAGAAGAATCCAATCTATGAATCCATTTTAAAGCAAATTCATGTAGTTTTAATTCATTAATTAAAACTGCAACAATCTTCTCAGGTTCTCTATTAAATTTAACAGTTATTTTAAACAATAAATCTAAAATTTCAGCATCATAGTCAGAATTGTTATTCCCTCTACTATCCAAAAGTAACTGAGTTATTAAATTAATATCAAAAATGTTACTATCTGAATACCAATAATTCTCATCATCTTCAACAGAAAATTCATAATAATCTTTATCAATATTTTTATTCTTGTCGTCAAAATCACCAAATCTATCTATACTATTAATAACATCAATAAATTCATCCCACATGTTCAATTTAATAAATAATATCAATAATAAAGTTGTATAATCAGATTTTGTATCAAATGAATCTTTTTTAATTAAGCTTTTTAAAAACTTGACTAAATTAATCAAATTATCATTATCATTTAATAAAATTTCTTTTTGTTGTAATGCATATTTAATTACAATATCTGTAATACTTGGTAAATAATTTGAATTTTTATCAAACAAATTTTCATGTTCACTTTCATTAATAAAAAAGTCTATACACTTGATATACTGTTGCATAGCTTCAGATGTTCTATTTTCACTAAATAAAAAATCACCATACCTTTTTAAAATATCATTATTGTTAATAATAATGCTTTTATCTTTATTATCTTTACTGTCTTTTTCATTTAATATGTTTAAAGCTAATTTAAATTCAAAATCTACAGGTTTATTCTGGTTTAATATTATATCAATAACTTCATTGAGATCTTTTTTTGTT
The DNA here is from genome assembly GCA_030565715.1 of Hanseniaspora singularis (nom. inval.). Lineage (NCBI taxonomy): Eukaryota > Fungi > Ascomycota > Saccharomycetes > Saccharomycodales > Saccharomycodaceae > Hanseniaspora > Hanseniaspora singularis (nom. inval.). The sequence goes on along the minus strand of JAJMDG010000145.1, from coordinate 10,586 downwards.
ATTGAAAATTGTTTTCCATTTTGAAGAATTAAATCAAACCTTTTTTCATCATATATCATTATATCTTTAATAGAAGAATTATAAATAATATTCAAAGATGTCACTTTATTATTTAAATCAATTATTGATAATTTATAAGATTCATTAATTTCATTATTATTAGTGGATGTGATTTTCGAGATCAATAAAACTTCTTTAAAATTCAAACACTTTAACAGTAATGGTTCAGAACTTTTATACCCGTAATTCAATGATATACTATCAACTTTAGAAAATCCATTTGATATACTATAAATATTAATAAAGTTATCTTGTAATAAATAAAAAAACTCATCATTAAAAGAATCAAGAATGTTCAAAAAACCACCATCTTTGTCATTAATCATTTTAAAGTAGTTTTTCTCAAGTTTAAGTTTATTATGAATTTTCCCATCTGTATTCAATATAAATAATTTATCAACTGTAGTAACAATTACTTGAGTTTCATTATTAATTAATTTTAAATTGGTAATAGGCTGATTATTTGGTGATTTATAAATCAATCTTTGCTTATACCCTCTATCTCTTTTTAAATCTCCCCTTATCAAATAAATATGACCATTACCGAGCCCAACTAATAATATATTTAGTTCATTATTTATAATAAACTGCGTTATAGGATATTTATTTTTCCCAATAGTATCGTTAATTGTTACCATTGTATGATATTTAAGAAAAGTTTTTTTGTTATCACTATTTTGATTTTTTTCATAAACATTTATAACATCATAGTAATTATAAAACTTTATGATATAAGGGCTATTAATATTTTCATTTATTGTGTTATTTACATTTTCAAAAATTGCAATTATAAATATCATATCACTATCTTCAACTACCTTTAGATCTACAAGACTGTGTGATTCAATGTCTGTGTCATTTATATTAAGTTTAGTAACAATATTTCTTTGTAAATTATTATCAAATATATTGATTTCTTTATTATCCCCTGTTGTATAAACAATATTGTTATTATATTTAATAGTTCTTACTATTGAATTTGTATTTTCAAAATCAATAATTTGTTCTATTTTTTCATCATCATTAAATAATTTAAAATATTTCCAAATTAAACTACTTGATTGTGATGTAATATGGTGTAAAGTGCTATTAGTACTTATAAAACTTTCATTGGTACTATTGTTTTTATATGATGGTCTTAAAATAGATAACTCATCATCTCCCATTTTTCAATATATATTCTATTTTAAATGTAATTATCGGTTTGATCTTTTTTGAATGTCTATTTTAAAATAATTGTTAATATGTTTTTATCTACAGCAGTTTTATTAAAAAAAAAAAAAAAAAAAAAAAAAAAAAACGAATGAAAAGTGGCAAAATATAAATCTCTATTATTTTTGAAATTAATTTTGTTAAAAAATATATATACAATGATTAGTTAGATATAAACAATGTTTATCACGTGTTTAAATTTATCATTTGTTTATTCTTATAGGTTAAAAAAAAAAAAATTAAAATAGAATAGAACTTTGCATTATCAAAGAAAATCAAGTATATAAAAAATAAAAGTATATACGATTTTTTTTTAAACATATATATTATTTGATTAAAGTATAACATAATTAAACAAATACCAAGTTTATTCGGGATAATAAATTTAAAATGGCTAGTGTCTCAAATAAGAAATATCTGCGACTAGTAATACAATTGGTTGTATTATTAATATGTTCAGTGCTTATACTATCTTTAATAAATACTGAAAATAAAGAGATGTATACTGATTTACGACCAGTTTCAAATAAAAACACTATTGGCCTTGTTTCTGATATTCATACTATTGGGTGTTTGATTTTACCATTAGTTGGAGAAATATGTATGAATGCTTATGATAAATCTAATGTAATTAATAAAGATATTAATCAGCAAAGACATATGCACAAAAACTCCTATAAAAAATGGTTACAATTTGGTATTAGCAAATACATTGTTATGAAAAGGGTTAATGATGTAGATGATTATATATTAAATGGAATTCATACAGAAATCCCTAAGAATGTTAATTATAAAAAATTCACTATTGGATCTACACAACTTTATTTAACATATACTAAAAATAAGCCCAAAGGTGAGACAACTGCTTCACATAATAAAGCATTTAAAGATATTGATATTTTATTTGGAGAAACAGCAGTTGAAGCTAGAGATGGGTTTGAAATTATTGATAATATAATTTTAAAATCTAAAAATGGAGTTGACATGTTTTTATCAGCAAAAGTATTAACTGACATAAATGAAAATGTTGATAACGAAATCAAAAATAAAAAAGAATTTTTAGTAAAAAAGAAAAATTTTAAAATTATGCAATTGGCTGATCTTCATTATGCTATAGGAAAAGGTGCTTGTAGAGACCCATTTCCTATTGACAAATTTTCTGAGAAACCATGTGAAGCAGATGTTTTAACAAATAATTATATTGAAAAATTATTAAGCTTGGATAAACCTGATTTTGTTGTGTTTTCTGGTGATCAAATAATGGGTGAATTGTGTACTATAGATTCAGAATCATGTCTATTAAAAGTGATTAAACCACTCATTGATAAGAAAATTCCTTATACTTTTATATGGGGAAATCATGATGATGAAGGGTCTTTGTCAAGAAAAGAATTGTCAGCTTTTGCAAACAATTTGCCATATTCATATTATCAACACACTGATGACTTACCTTCTAGCTTTGGATATGGTAATAATCTAATCAACTTTAAAAATGAATCAACTAATGAAATATTATTAAAGCTATTTTTCTTAGATTCTCATAAATATTCAAAAAATCCTAAAGTTTACCCAGGATATGACTGGATAAAGGAAGATCAATGGTCATATGTGAGTGAACTTAATAATGTTTCAGATGATAGTTTAAATATAGCCTTCTATCATATACCACTACCAGAATATAGATATAATAATTTAGAAATATTGGCTGGTCAATTAAAGGAAGGAATAACATCACCTAAGTTTGATTATAAAACAATTGAAAAGTATTTTAGTTTGAATAACATTAAACTTGGGTCTTGTGGTCATGATCATGTAAATGATTTCTGTGGTAAGATTAACGACAGATATATTTGCTATGGTGGTGGCTCTGGTATGGGTGGTTATGCAGGTTATGGAGGTTACGAAAGAAGAGTTCGTTATTTTGATGTTAATTTAAACACTAAGACAATAAGTACTTACAAGAGGGTGATGGGGGATGAAAAAAATAAAATAGATTTACTAACTATATAAATTTATATGAATAAATAAGATTTGTTGTTGTTGTTTTTTTTATAAATTAATCATCTTGTTCTGAAGATTTAGCTGTCCATAATTTTTTGATTAAATTAGTTAAACCATTATTTTCAGTTTCCATTATAAATATACCATAAAGAGAAACTACACCACCTAATTGTAATAATCTTTTACAAAAATCATGCCAATAACCAAATTTTCTTTTTGGAATGTAATCTATAATACAAGATTTATAACCATATGAAGCATGTATTAAAATCAAGGTTGATAATATAGAATCAAATATAGGATTAATGCTTAAATTTTCTAAAATAAAATATGAATAAAATGGTATTAAAGTGGAAGGTATTAAACACAAACTAATTATCTTTTCATAATTCCAGTGAAAACTCCCTTCATAATAACTAACCTCTGCTGGTTTTAAGTTATCATTAATACTTCCTTCAACACAACCCGGATTTTGCTTTGGAAATTTATATTTATCTAAAAATTTTAAAGACAAGTATCTAGATGATTGTAACTGATACTTATTTTGTTTAAGAATGTGTAACTTATTAACAAGTAGTCTATTATTAGTTGTTTTAATTAACCCAGTAAACATGATGTATATTTATTTATATCGTTGATTGAATAAATACAAGATAATAAGGCTTCAGTTTTTAATTTTTTTTTCTTTTTTTTTTTTTTTTTTTTTTCCTAATTCTAAAATGTTTAATATTTAAAAAAAAAGTTGAAAAAATGGAAATTTTATATATATTTTTGTATAATTATAATATTTTAAAGAAATAAAATGAACATTCACGTGAGTTTTACCTACAAGTTTATAAATAATTTAACTATTTGCAAATCTTGATAATATTATTTTTTCCTTGTTTTTTTTTTTAAAATTGATTAAATAATATCTTCTAAAAACCATAGATTAAAATAAATATGGTTTCTATTAATCTAAAACTTAATCATAATAAAAAACAAAATCTTTTAAAACATAAATCTTTGTTTAATACAGGAAATGATACAAATAATGCTGATGAAATAAAGAAGATAAATATTAAAACTAATGACAATTTGAATAATAAAAAATTTGATGATATTGATAGTCTTTTAAATAATTTACCCAATAACATTGAATATAAGAAAAACATTAATATTGATAACGAAAATTTAATAAAAAAAGATTATTTTAATGATGAAGATGAATTTACTAATAAAAGAAGAAAAATTAATAATGATAAATCCATAAAGACAAGGCTTAATAACAAAAAAAAGATTATTAAAAGTGGTGCTGAAGAGGTTAATAATAACCAAGAAATTAAAACAATAAACTATGACACCTTGACAGATGTTGAATTATTAAAATTAAAAATTGATAAGGAAATTGATTTAAAAGTTGTAAACATAAACGATGATCTAAATAATGATGATATTAAAATTCCTAAACCTCTATATGACTGGATAGATTTTGGTATACCACCACTTATTTATAAAAATTTTATTAAAAATTTACAATTTGATAAACCAACAATGATACAAAGCATCTCCTTTCCTATAATCACTAATAATACATTTAATTTTGTAGGTATATCACCAACAGGAACAGGTAAAACCTTATCATATATTCTCCCTTTGATTAAAAAGATATTAATGAGAGATCAAAAACAGCAATCAATCTCACTAATCATTGCACCTACTAGAGAATTAACTCAACAGATATTTAATCAATTTACAAGATATTTGGATAAAATTGATTTAATAAAACTTCTATTAACCAATCCTGGACAAGATATATCTAAAGAAGTATCACAAATAAAAAGATATGGGAATGATAATTTTATAATAATATCAACTCCCGGTAGGCTTATAGATTTATTAACATTAAATAATTCATCTTTGATTAACATAAACCATATAAACAATATAGTTATGGATGAATGTGATAGGCTTTTAGATTTAGGGTTTGCACCACAAATCAAAAACATTTTAAATAGTTGTAATAACAACTCAGATTGTACGAAAATGATGTTCTCTGCCACAATGCCTACATTTTTAGAAAACTTTGCTTATAAATTATTATTAACATCACCTAAAAAAAAACTGTTAAAAGCTATTGTTGGTGGTATTAATAAATGTAAAGACTCTATTTTACAAAAAGTTATTGTTGTTAATGATGAAGTTGAAAAGTATCAAAAACTTTTGTCATTGATTAGAGAAAATGTAACTGAACCTTTAGTCATTTTTGTTAAATCTCAAATCACTTGTGATGAATTAGGATCTAAGATTGACTCTCTTTTTTATCAAAATGATAATATTTATCTATTACATGCAGGAAGAACTGATTTAGAAAGAGTCCAAGTGATTGATGACTTTAAAAAAAACTGTACTGAATTTAAAGCAAATCTTAATAAAAATAATCTTTCTGAAAATAATCTTTATAAAAGACCTATCCTATTTTGTACACAATTATTATCAAGAGGATTGGATATTCCAGAAATTAATTTAATAGTTATCTATAATGCTTTAAATTCAGAATCACAATATGTCCATACTGTTGGAAGAACAGGTAGATTTGATAATGAAGATGGAGTTTGTGTTACATTTTTAAATGAAATGGAAATTGATTGTGCACAAGTGTTATATAAACAAATTATCAATTACCCTAAAGAAAAATCATTTATACAAATGGATGATAGTAGTAAAAATAAGATTACACTCATGAATCAGGAGTTTTGGGACGGTGTTGAAAAAGGTAAATTTAAAAATATTGATTTAGGGTTCCAAGGTAAAGGACTATCACATTTTAAAAAACACGACACTATTAATGAAAAAGAAGATCCACTTGATATAGAAGTTGTATTAGAAACTATAAATTTATCCTTTGATAAAAAATCAAACAAATATTCACAATCAATTAAAATAGATTCACTACCACAATTTATTAAAAGAGAATTTGTTAAAAGTAGTAATCTAGATAAAATTAGAAAAAAAACTGGTTCTTTAATTACTTTACTAGGTACTTACAAAGTAGGCCAAGGTGTGTTATTAAACGTTTCTAATGATGATAAATTACAAGTTCTAGAAACTATGGTTATTTTAAATGATGAATTTAATATCTTAAAACAAAAATATTTAAAACAACAACAAGATAAATTTAATATTTAAACTATAAACTTATATGTATATATACAGTGTTATTAATTCTTTTTCCTTTTTTTTTTTTTTTTAAATTTGATTCATTTAACATCTCATTATATATACATCTTTATACAATATATATATATTAGCTTTATTTATTTATTTATGTAGAATATAACTTATATTATTGTAAGAGAAATGTTTATAATGATTTTCTTAATATCATAAATTGGTTATTCTTTAACACTTGTTTAGAAATAGAATGCACTTATTAAATTTTTAAACCATTATTATAAAACACTTATCTTAATCTTTAATCTATTTTATTTTTTTTATAAAAATATTTTTTAACTTAATGAAAACTCATTGTTGTCATAAATATAAAACTTATTCCCACTTGGTATATTTAGCCTTGTTTTCTTCAACCCACTTTTCACCTAACTTGGAGTCTTTCTTTAAAGCTTCGAAACCATATTCTAAACCTAACCAGTCACCTTGCTTTTCGGCATTTAATTCATTCTTGAAGTACCAGTCGTTGGTGTCTTGAGAAGTAGTAGCAAAAGTTGGTTCTAAACCGTTGTATTCCTTTAAGGCTTCGGCATCAGCAACAATGGCTTCAGTAGTACCAACCTTCTTTAAAGCTTCAATGATGGCTTCTGGCTTGAAAGCCTTAACTGGAGCAGAAGCTAAGTCAGCCTTTGGTAACTTAACAGCCTTTAATTGTTGTACGTATAAGTCAGTGACTAAGTTTTGTCTCTTAGCGGATGTATGGAACATTTGCTTGCTAGTGCTTCTGATGATATTAGAGAACATGATTATATTATATTACTTATCTAGGTAACTGTAAATGAGGAATTTATTTAACAAACTCTAGGTTTTTTAGATATTTTTTTTAATTAAATAATTTTTATTTTATTACCTTTTTAAATAGTGTTAATTTTAATTATAAATAAAAAATTACTTAACTTTTTTTCATATTTTAAAACAATTATTTTAATTACTAACTTAAAATTTTTGTTATTACACAACATAGTAAATATGTATTTAAAAGTTAAAAATTTTTAACCAAATAAAGAAAAAATTTTTTTTTTTTTTTTAATATGAAAAATTAAAACTTTTTATTATTTGTATGTATACTAATAAATATTTTTTTTTTTTTAATTAGAAAAAAATATATATATAGGTTTAATATGTCAACCAATCAAAATCATTCTTAAAATCCGATGTGATCACGTGTGTGTGTGTTAAAAGTATATTTAATCAATTATTCATTATAGCCTTAAAAGATTATCACATTTTAATATTTCATTAACCTTGGAATCGACTTTTTGTTGTTGTGTTTGAAGTATTCGTTCTGTTGGAATTTGAACTATACTGATTATAGTTATTATTTGTATAATTGTTGTATCTGTTTTGGTTATTATATCTTTGATTATAATTATACCCTTGTCTAGGATTATTACTATTGTTATTAAATCTACTGAATCTATTATCAGAGTGGTTTTCATTAGTTGTTGGAGTTTCTCTAGAATTCTCAAATCTTGATGATACGCTTGTATTAAAGCTATTGGTAGTCTTAGGACCATTAGAAGAATCTGTTGCTGCTGTGTTTAATGAAGAAGTCACAGTTGGTTTTTCAACAGACGCCGTCATATTCTTAGCTATACTATTGTTACTGTTGTTTGTTTCAAATCTACTTTTAACATTTGAAGTCCCTTCAAACCTTGAATTTAAATTTTTAAAAGTTTCAAATCTATTATTTGCATTAGATTGGAACCTAGAAACAGCGGTATTATTTTTTAATATGTTTCCATTATCACTATGACTTTTATGATTAACAGTTTCATTTACTGATGTTTTATGATTAAAAGAAAAATTAGAGTTTGTTTGTTTTTGCATATCATTACTTTCGAATCTAGACATCCTGCTTTTATTATTTTCTTTTACTATTCTAACAGGTATCTTTGAATTTGAAACAGAAGAAATAGTAGTACTGATACTCTTCTCAAACCTTGATGGTTTTTTACCATTTTCTTGGTTTCTTTTATTAACTGTTTTTTTAACAGGTTTATCAACTTTCCTTATATGTTTTATGGCTTCAGCTTTATTAATCTTTTTCTTATCCATTACATTTTCAGCAGTCTTTTTAACAGGTTTAATCTTTTTTCCATCAACCACTATTGATTTTCCACCTTTAATCTTTTGTTTCTTTTTTAATTTCATATTTGCCTTATTATTAGAATACTTTGCTAACTTATCTCTTATTTTCTTAAATCTAGTTAATCTATCTAACTTTTTAAACTTTCCTTCTCTTGAACCATAAACCTTATTAAACCAACGCTTTCCCATTGTTTTAATATGTAATAGCTTTATTAACCTAGACTTTTGAAGCACATTATTTTTCATTTTATAAATACTATTTCTTTTTCTATAATTTTTCCATAAATAAGCTTGATATTTAAACATTGATTTGATATTTTGCTGTTTATAAAGTGCTTGTTTTATAAAGTGCTTTAATTTTTTACTTTTTTGCAAATGATTATACATTATTGAAGAAATACTTTCTAAATCTTTCTTAGCAGGATACAGTAATCTTCTAGATAAAAGTTTATTACTCTTATGTTTAATTAGCCAATTTGGTATAGGGCCCATTAAATTCTGTTGTTGTTTGTTCTTTAATGGGAATGTAATCGCATTAGAGTCTTGATGATCAATTTTATTGTTATTCAAATTCAAAGTTCTAGGTGGTAATAAAACAGCATTTGTATATTTATTATTTTCTTGTTGGACTTTAGAAATAAACTTCTTAGGATTTATATCTTCATTAAACAGTTTATAAATATCAGATCTTTTACCAAATCTTAATTTTCTTCTTTTACTTATATTTTTACTATGCTTTAATTTAATTTTCAAATATTTCATTAACGTTTCATCATCAGGCCTTTTACCAAATTGAGAAAGCCATACTTTTTCTTGACTTTCTGATTTAATCTTCTTTGGATTAAACTTCCTTTTACCATATTTCTTTTTTTTCATAAGTCTTTTTTTAAGCTTTGCAATTTTTGATTTTAAAGATTTAAGTTTTTTGTTGGTTAATTTGCTATTAAAAGCTGCGATAAATTCATTTCTTGAGTTCCAAATGTCATATCTCGGGTTATTAACATTTAAAAATACTCTATTATAATTAGGAGATTTTTTATAAATATGATTCAATATTTGTAAAGAATTATCTTGAGATGCCACATTATATTTAACAGTTCTATCACCAGAAAATATAAAATTCAAATTCAAATTCTCATCCGTATTGGCATGTAAAGTTTGCAACAATTTTTTCCTTTTCTTTTTTAATAAATACTTTTTATAAGAATTCTTCTTTTTATAATTCAATTGTTTTAAAACTTGCTTAGCTTCATAATATTGTTGTCTATCTTTATTAGTTATAGTATTCAATGGTTTACCTTGTTTAGCTCTTTTATTTAACCTTTTTCTATTAACTATTTCTTTAATCCGTTGTCTCTCCTTTTGTTTTAATAAAACCCTTCGTTTTAAAATAAAGTTTGGTATCATGCTATCTTGTTCTCGATTTAAAATCTTTATTTTTGAAAAAATATCAGACCCTGTTTCAATATCATCACCTTTAATATTTTGAAATTGAATATTTAACTTTCTATTATTTAAAAATGTATTTTCAAATCTATTTAAATCATTCCCTAATTTAAACTCACCTTTAGATTTTAAATAAGATCTATCATATATTTGTAAAAAACAATTTAAATAATAGTTTTTAACATTGTTTTTATGTGAATGCGCAGATATATGGTTGTTTACAATTTTAGGTGTATTCTTATATGAATTTTTACAATATAGACAATAAAACTTTTTCTTTAATCCTTGAAAGACAGGTTGTGGTATTTTAAATCTTGGTCTAACCTTCTTTTTCTTTTTAGTTTTATCTATTAAATTATTCTTTGCAATAACCATCGTCATTCTATTTAAACAACCCTCTTTGAATAAATAATAAACTAAATTATATAAAGTATTATACAGTTGTTGCTTAACCTATGATTATTTGGTTTAGCTTAGTATTATTGATGTGTATGCAAAATAAATATATTGATTATGAAATATATATATTATAATGTCTTTTTACTTTTTTTTTTTTTTTTTTTTTA
>JAJMDG010000144.1:16786-63297 GCA_030565715.1 Hanseniaspora singularis (nom. inval.) | reverse complement strand
GTAGTATAAAAAACCAATTGAAAAATTGAAAATATTTTCTTATTAATAGTTTTAAAAGTAAAAAGTCAATATAAACTATTAATTTAAATAACTTCACTTAAGTATGTCTGGTTTTAAAACTTCACTCTTGGTTTAATGCATTAATACACTTAATATTTCAAAGTTTTTCTGAGTACAAAAAAAAAAAAAAAAAAAAAAATTTTCTTGTATAATGTTAAATTTTATTAATTAACATTGGAATACTATATTTCATCACGTGTCTGTTTAAGTTTTTTTTTTTTTTTTTTATACAATTTTTTTTTTTTTTTATTTAAATATATTATATTGAAAAATGTTTTATATAACACCAAACAGCATACACATAATGGCATATATATACCCATCTGTAGATGAAATTGATTCATTACTGCTATTAGATAGTAATAAATTTAACAGTACTAAATATTTGAATAAAATATTATTGACATTTAGAAATGAAGATAGACTTGATTACTTAGATTTACATAATATTATAGGAAAGCTTAAACATTATTTAGAAGATGAAATAACTAATAAAAAATATAACTTAATAATTAAACAAATCTATGGTTTATTTATTAAACTTTCATCTGTAAATAACACTACAAAGGATGCAACTAATGAATTAATATTTAAAAACTTAAAAAATTTGGTCTCATTAATGGAGAGCCTTGAAAGCACAGATGAAAAGATTAAAAATAATGAGTCTCTTACTAAAATTCTTTTTAATGCATACAATAGTAAATTTATTTTTTATTTATTTAATCATTTAAGCAAGCTTATAGATAATGAATTAACCTCACTAAATGAAGGTCAAACGAACACTGATATAAATGTATTTATTAAAAACTATGAAGTAACTAATAATATTTGCCAGATTATAAGTGAGTGTACGGAGAATATAAGTGCAGTTGATGCTATATCATACTTAAATCTTAACAGTAGAAACATCAAAATGGATGCATTAAGGAGAATACAATCCTACTTACTGTTTGATAAAAATAATAATCTAAAAGATAGAGGAATATGGCAGTTTGTGATAAACAATAATAGAAAGGATTTTATTTTAAGTGTTGATAAGGTCATGTTAGATATAATTTCAAATACTAAATTACCATTAAATAATTTTGAAATCTTAGTAAACAAATTAATTGAGAATAATAAAATAATCGTAATGTTTGAAAGGTTTTTAGCTAAAGAGTTGAAAATGGATGGAGAGAATGATGAATTAAATATTATAGTAGGTGATAAATTTATGATGAATGATCCTATTTCTTTAAAAGATATGGATAAAAAACAAGGTCTGCAGCCTCAAATTACAGGTCTTCAATATTATAAATCTGCTAAATTTACAGACAATTTAAAGAACAGAACTTTATCCTTCATCTATTTAGGAAAAGTTGCTAAAAGTTTGAATAAAACTGCTTCAATACAATTAGGAAAAAATAAAAAAAAAGAGCTTTGGAACCTAATTCAAGAAAAATTCTTAGCAGATGAATTCTTATCAAAAAGTAAAGATATAGATGTTATATTGAAGCATTTTGAAGTAATATTAAACCCAGATTTATAAATTCATCTCTATGAAAGCTTTTACTCAAATATATATAACTATATAGTTTCTGCCATTGTTTAAAAAAAAAAAAAAAAAAAAATCAAGTGTCCAATTATTCTGTTCTAAATTTCACAACTTTATTATTGACTTTACCCTTATTAGCATTTCTTTTACCACCTCTTTTATGGAATTTCTTCTTAATCATCTTTTTAACTTCTAGATCTTTTTCTTTTCTTTCTTGTTCTCTTTTTATACCAAGCTTTTTTGCTTCTCTTTGTTTTTTACCCATTTTTCTCTTTTTTAGATTTGTTTTAACATTAGATGACTCCCATTGTGATAATGGTATGAATTGAACTTCAGAATTACTCTTCTTGTCATTGTATGAAATTGGGTTACTGAAAATTGACTCATAGTCTAAAGCAATTGATTCAAAATTATTTTTTTGTATGTCAGTATAGTTTGTTTTACCAAATTTTAATTTTTTTTGTTCTTCATTGTGATTAGATATAAGTTCATCATGATCTTCAGTAACATCTCTTAATGAAACTAATATCTGTTGCCTTAGTGTTAAAGGAGTGTCTTCGTTATCATTATCTCCTGTTGTTGTAGTTGGGTTACTAGAAAATAAAGGAAAAGCAAATTCCATATCATTTTCTTCTTCTACACCACCATCATTACCAATATCATTATTATCGACTTCTACAAAATCAAATTGTGGTATATTGTCGGGCAAAACATATTCAGAATCAGAAACATTAGATTCAGACATTTTTCTTCTCAACTAACTTTAAAATATATATTTATTATCAATGGTTCAGAAATATGTTGCTTTTTATATTACATAATTACAAGTATAATAAGTTTATGAATAAAACTAAATAAATTATTTAACAAAGAAGAAAAAAAAAGAAAAAAAAAGAAATTTTAACTAATATCATGAAGAAATCTTGTATAAATATAGTTAAAATATGATCATGTGATATTAAATCAATTAAAAATTTAAAATATATAAATCCCCTGCAACTAATAAAATATTATAAAATTTTTCATCACTAAACTTTTAAGTTTTTTTTTTTTTTTTTTTAAAAAAATAATAAAATTATACTTTAAATGTATTTCATTTGAAAACATACTTTTTTTTAAATTAAAACGTTTTTTTAACTTTATTTTAAAAGATTAATAAGTATAAAAATAATAATAAATTCCAAAAATAATATAGTGTAAGAAATACCTGCATTTAAATAAAATGTCCCGTTTTTATTCCACAACAGATAGTGAAAATGCTACATCTGAAATCACCAACTCCTACATATCAGTTGTACCAGTAACAAAATCTAATGAGTACAAAGAAAATCTAATAAAACAACAATCTAACATTCCTTTTTTAACTCAATATGATGATTTTATTTTGAAGAATGTTCAAACATTAATAAACAAATACAACTACATAAAATATCAAGTAACTTCTGAATATTATAAAGATGTAGCTATGATAAAAGCTGAATCTGCAGATGCTAAAGCAAAATTTGAGAAGGTTTTCAAAAATGGAAATGAAGAAGAATATAAGAACAGTATTATACCAGCTTTACTATACTCAACAATAGGGTACCATGGATCTAAAATATTATTAAGAAATCATTTTATAATGAGAAACATAGTTGGGGTTACTGCATTTATTAAAATTTTTGAATTTAATGCACCAAAAACCTACTCTAATGCTATACAATATTTTAATGATCATGTTGATATAGGTAAAAAAGAAATTGAAACTGTTAAAAGTCAAGTAGCTATTGCTAAGACTGATTTTAACAACGCTGTTAAAGACTTTACCATGAATAAGGATATATTTTTACAAAATTCGATTTGTAGTTTAAGAAATAAGATTGATGAGATTTGTAGTAAATCAAAATAAAATGGTTATAATTTTATTCTAAAGATTAAAATATGATTAAAGAAATCTATTTAAATGTTTGTAGTTAGATCCTTGGTTTCTTTTGTCGTTTTAAAAACTATAAAGAAAATACTAGAAATATATATTCCTACTGTTTCAAAATTATTATTAATATTACATTTAAAACTTTAATTTTACTGAATTATTAAATTATATATGTGTATATATCCTCTAGAGTATATGTTTGAAAAAAGAAAACAACGTTCGAAACTGTACATAATTCTTTTCAGTCTGTAAGGTATTTGCTTGTAAGAACAAGTTACATTAAATTTAATGTTTATTACTACTTTGTGAAAATTTAGAATATGGATTATAGTCGTCATTAGAAACATTTCTGTTGTTAGTTTGAGTATGTCCACCATTATTTGTACTACTGAATGGATTATAGTTAAACCAAGAATCATTATCGTTGTTATTAACCTTCTGATCATTACTAGTTGAATAATTCTTACTTTTTTTCTTTTGTGCATTTAAATCAAAGTCTTGTGTTTCCATTTCCAAATCTTCTTCAAAAACTCTACCATAATCATTTCTGTTTCTATCATTATAATGATAGTTTCCTTGGCCTGCAAGATTAGAATTCCATTGTGCTTGTTGCTGATATGGTGGTTGTTCTGTAACATTTCTCTTTGAATTGCTAGAACAACAACAACAACAACACAAAGAACTCCAACCTTCAAACCCAGATCTCATACACTTTATAAAAGAACCTAATAACCAAAAAAGTAAAAGGGCACCGATTACTATAAACACGATAGCTATAATCTTACAAGATTTATTAGCCATACATGAATCCCAATGTTTAGCTGATTTGACAGTATTACCAACATCTGAAGTCCATCCTCTTGCAGCGATAGTGGCAGTGGCAGGTGGTTTAAGTATATATTCGGATATTCTAGACATTTCTATTTTTAGGTTAATTAAATTTTCTATTGTTACTATTAATGTATATAATTATATTAATAAAAAGAAGAAAATCTTTATGGTACATATATCTATTTTTTTTTTTTTGCTTTTTATTTAAATAAACGAATTCTTTATATATTACTTAAGTTATCAGGAGTAAAACTAAAAAGATAGGCCTAGTATAAATATATTTTTAACAAGAAAAAAATTATAAAATATACCTTTTTTTCGGAATCCAGAAGCTATAAATATAAACATTTTTCTACTTTATTTCGATCATTCTCTCTTGAAAATCTAACGCTCGGCTTTCTCAATTTTACGCCTCACATTTTTCTTAAAGAAACAGAAATAATATTTTGACCTATTTTTTACTTATAAAATCTTTTGATCTTTTTTTTTTTTTAAATAACTGCCATGCTGTTAATTAAAATTATAGTTTCATTTTATTAGATTATATCTTGAATTTATAATCATAGAAAAGGGGGGGGTGAGAAAAAAATTAGAAAGCACCTATTAAATTTGAAATAATCCGTTATCAAGTTAATTTTATGACTCTTTAACCTTATCAGTATTCTTGTTTAAGCTATTTAAAATAAAATCTGGAACAGCATCTTCATCTATTTCTATAGCCTCACGATTAAAACCTTCAATTAGCAATTCTACTAAGATTCTACCACCTCTTGACCCTGTAAATCTTCTATACTCTTCTGAACATGATGCTAAATTCCAATTCATAATTCTTCTTAAACAACCAATAACAGTTCCTGTTCTATGTCTACCCATACCACAGCATATGAGTAATGGGTAATTCTCTTTATTTAAAAGAGTAGATAGTGCAGATGAAATAGACTTTTCATTCAAACCATCCCAGGGATTATCATCTTCGCCAAAGTCTGGGTTTATAGCTGCAAACTGAATTGTAATATCATTTAACTCACAATATTCTAAAAATGAATCTTCCGGGTCTTCATTTGATAGCCAGACTATACAATTTAAATTTAATGTTGAAAGAAATGGAAAATTTAGTGGTGATGGCTGGCCTGACCTATAAAGTTGGTGTTCAACTGGACAGAAGTTAATCGGTGGTATGATTTTATTTCCTGTAGTTAATATATTCATTACTGTCATTAGTTATAAATTTTATAGATTCTTGTGTTATTCCTAATTCAAATAAAAGTTTTGCTCGGAGTAGATATATTATAATATTTTGTTTGTTGTTATAATAATAGCAATCATTTGTAATTAAATAAAATATAAAGCATTTAAAAAAATTAGGAAAAAAAAAAAAAAAACTCTATAAACACATGCAAATATGATTTCTTCTGATCTTACCAGATATATATCTTAATTCTTATACAAAATAAATAAAATACATATTTCTTTCTGATGTATTCAAACTTTAATTTTTTGTTATTACTTAAACAGAATTATGATAAATGCAATGTCAGATTATTGCATAAGTATTATAGTCATTATGAGCTATCCATTCTATCATTACATAAACATTATATCACATGTATATAAAAAAATAAAATGTTTACATCTAAGATTTTTGTTCTTGTTATTTTATAAAAAATTAATTTAATAATATGTAAACATATGCAATGTTGTTTACTTATGCTACCATTTTAAAATTTATTTATTTACACACACGTGAGTGAACACGTTTAATTTAAAATTTTTTAAAATAAAAATAGTAAAATAATAAAAAAAAAGAACAACAAATCTTAAAAATGTATAAAACATTATTTAATAGTATAAGATGATCAATATCAAAACATTATTATACAGTACACCGAATAATATACATTAACAGATAGCAATAATATTTAATGTCTTCTACATCTTTACAAAATCAATTATACAAAAGTGTTGACTCTTATATATCTCTAGTCAATGACAATCCTTTATTAAAACTTATAGATATTTTTACAGCTGCGCTAGTTGGCATTGCTGTGTTACAATGTTTGTTTATGATTATTGTAAGAGATACCTTCCCATTTAACGCGTTTTTAGCTGGGTTTATTATTTGTGTTTCTCAATTTGTTTTAAATGTTTCTTTAAGATTAGCGTTAGTAAAATACGGCAGTGATAATAAGGTTAGAGGTGAAAGAAAGGTATTTGTGGAGTATGTTATTTGTTCATTAGTTTTACATTTTATTTCATTACATTTTATTAATTAATATGTACTAAAATTATATACTTTTATGCTCTAAAGATCTTTTAAGAATATATATATATATATATTGATTTAATTTGTTATTAGATTTAAATATTTATTATGATCATATATATATATTAATAGTATAAATAAAATAAGATGTATATAAAAGCATTGATTTATTCTATATTTGGTGAAATGAAGATTTTAGTTTTGAAGATCTAATTTAATATATATATTTTTTCTTGGGTTAGTTATTGTGTTTAAAGATTATTTATAATAAACATTTATGTTACATTTAAACTTTTGACAGTGACTATTATTTAATCACATAATAACACAACAACCACCATCACCACTTGAAGGTTTGGCAGAAGGAGTTGTAGAAGTTTTTGAAGGTTGATTAGTTTTTGCATTAGCTGTTTGTTTGTTACCGGACAACCCACCAGTAGCTATGTTTTGATGATTAGTCATATTACCATCTATTTGATTATGTATATCACCATCAACATTATTTAATACATTCATGTTGTTTCTTGATGCCACAGGTAAACCTGTGTTTTCATCTATGCTGCCATCATATTCGAGATCACCATCAATATAAGTACCATCTTGATTACCATTTTCAAATTCTTCTGCATCTGTGACAGAAGGCTCAATATATTCTTCATTAAATGGATTATAAATACTACCATTATCTCTTATAAGTTTAACCAAGCCAAAGAAAGATTCTTCAACATTAATATTGATCTTAGCAGAAGTTTCTAAAAACGGAGAATGAATTTGTTTAGCAAATTTAGCACCTTCTTGAAAGGTGACCTTTCTTTCTCCATCGGATAAATCAGCTTTGTTTCCAACTAAAAACACTGGTACATAATTTGAATCCTTAACTCTTACAATTTGTTGGTAGTACTTCATTAGTTCATCAAAAGATTCTCTAGAAGTTACAGAGTAAACTAACAAGAAACCTTCACCAGTTCTCATATACTGTTCTCTCATTGCAGAATATTCTTCTTGACCAGCTGTATCTAAAATATCAAGGATTACCATTTCAGCATCAACAACACATTGTTTTCTGTAAGAATCTTCAATAGTAGGATCATATTCATCAACAAAATTGTTTTGTGTTAATTGAATTGTCAATGCAGATTTACCAACACCACCACCACCTACTACAACTAGTTTATATTCTCTATAATTATTCATAATGTAATATTATTTTCAACTTTTTTATCTAAAATTCTATGGTTTGCTATTATTATTTATTATATATCTTTATTTCTTAATTTAAAAAAAAAAAAAGAAAATGTGTTTATGTTATTTAAAGTAGTTGTTTTTTAAATATAAAAAATAATCTATAATGACTTGAGATATCTCTAATTATTATGGGAGGTTTATGATTGAATTATTTTTTTAATTATATAAATTAAAATTACAAGACTCGTTATTTGTGTTTAACATAAATAGAAAAATCGTAATTATACTTTATTGTGATCTATTGTGTTGCAAAACACTAAAAAAAAAAAAAAAATGTTTATTAAGATTCCAATAATTAAACTTTAGATTAAAAAAAAAAAATGAAAATTTTTATCCTCCTTAATAATAATAATTTTTAACGTGAAAAATGACGGGTTATTATTATTATGAATAATATATGCATATATATATATATTTTTTTTTAAATTTTTACAGAGTATAAAAAAAAATATAGCAAAAAGCAATTCAGAGGGTTTAATTTGAAAAAAAGGGCTAATGCTTATTTTATTTTATTTTTAAAATTTGATTTTAATTCGTGTCTTATTTTTTAATCAGTAATCTATTTTTTCAATCAATAAGAAAAAAAAAAAAGAAATTTTATGTATGTGAAGATAGTAAATTTTAAGTTTATTCACAAAAAATATTGATTATTAGAATAACAATTTATACGTTTTAAATATATAAATATAGACTATTTCTTTTTACAATGAGGGCAATACCATTTATTATTGTTTGGTAACTTAGTTAAACCAACACATTGTAAATGGAACCATTCGTATGGACAATTTTTATTATCACATGCTATCATTTCACCATAAGCTATTTGCTCACAAATACAATATGTTTCTTCATTTGAATTGTTGCTCTTTTTATTTTTAGAACTTGCATCTACATTTGTTTTTTTTTCATTATTGTTTACAGTTGCATTTGATACAACAGTGCTACTACTACTATTAGCATTATTTGAGGTGTTATTAGAAGTTGTACTTGTTAATGCTACTCTCTTTTTTGTTTTCTTTGCCTTAGGAAGGTTATCTTCACTTTCTTCTGTTGGATTTTTCGCTCTCTTCTTATTGTTTTGATTAGCATTACCATTATTTGTGTTATTGCTTTGCGTTAACTTCTTTTTCTTTTCAAGTGCACCAACATGGCCCATAGCTTCTAATTGTTTTTCCATTGCTGCTAATCTAACTTGTTGTTCCCTTTGAGCTGCCGCTCTTGTATTATTCAAACCTGATATTCCAATATCATGCTCTGCATGAGTAAAACTTATCCCGTCATGATTCTTATTAGCGCTTGAATCCAAGTATCCATTTTGATAGTTTTCTTGTCCAGTTCTTATGCATTCACTTAAGGGCAATATAGGGTTTCCGTAGGTTTGTATTAAACTATTCATTGTATCTTTTGAAGCTTTTTCCATGAGTTCATAGTGTAAATGCATAGCTGGGTGGTTGTTTTTACCTAATCTTAATGCTTTTGGAATTTCACCATTTTTTAAACATGTTTCATATGCAAGTTCTATTCTTTGAACTGATTGTGATAATTGATCTAATGCAATTGTAGATACATGAAGGTTTTCTTCAATTGATGACATTAGTTCTTCTAGTGCACCATTTATTTGAGTTAAATCTGTATTACATTCAACAATTTTTTTAAGATATTTACTAGCAAATTCTTGATCATTTGCTTCTTCCAGGTTTTTAATTTTTTGATAATATTGATCTATAGGAATAATCTTAGTATCAGAATCGTCATCCAGATTTTTTAATAGATTTTCTACATAGTTTTTTACTCTTGGAAATAATTGATTTCCTTTACAGTCTATTTCTTTCCAAAGTGTCATATATTTTGAATAATTCACTGGAACTTCCTCTAAAATATCCATTATATCATTTAACCCTGGTTGTAAATTAGCTGGTGGTTTGTTATAAACACTTCCGTTATTTAGTTCATTAGTGATATCTACCATTCTTTTTGTTAATAATTCTTAGACAATTGGCAATCAAAAGTAATTTAATTTTCTATAGAAATTATTTTAATATGGTTTATGTTTGGTTTATTTTAATATAATTATAGAATAGTATTACCAAATGTTATAAAAATCATATAATATATATATATATATACATTTTTTTTCTCCTTAACCACTAAAAATAAAAATAAAAAATACATATTAAAAACAGTATTAAGTCCGATTAAACATTAGAATATTGTGATTTTTACAATATAATAAATTATAAAGCAAAAAAAAAAAAAGAATCAAAGTTTCGTTGATAAAGTTTAGCTTAATATATATATATATATATATATATACATTCATGTACGATAATGTATTTTTTTGTTAAAAAAACTATTAGTTCATGTTTGAAACTATTTATTTATCTAAACAATGTTTTCAAACCAACCATTTGGTTTTTCTAAGTTGTTAACTTTATAATATCTGTTGGTACATGAGTAACCTTGCCATGTGAAATCATCTGCTGGATTACATGAACACTTGTTTTTAATTCTAGTTTCTTCATCAACAGAACAGGAATAGAATGGCGGATGATAGTACGCAATTTGATCAAAGTGATGAATTTCGCTTCTATCCATTAATAAAGAGACAGCAATAGAATGAACTGGTGCATCACCCCATCTTTCATAGAAGAAACCACCTGACTTATCTAAATAATCAAAGAATGCAGAATAAGCTTCACTTCTATAGAATTCTAAAGATGCAACTTCAAAGTTAGACCAGAAATGACATAAATTGTAAGAGAAACCATCATCATCAGAAACAAAATCCATCATGTTATTTGGATGTAAATATTGTGGATTTTCTTTAAAGAAATCCATTGTTGTGTTCCATAATGTTGGAATTGTTCCAATGTATTCTAAGATAGAGACAGTAAATGCGTATTTTTTGTTATTTTCTTTCATGAATTTGAAAACATCGAAATCAATATCACAGAAGAATTCAACATCAGGTTCAACTCTCCAATACCAATCATAATCATCCATTAACGGATGCTTAAAGAATAAACCAGATTCGTATCTACACATGAATCTATAAGATTCTGACCAACCGTATAAGATACCTTCATCTCCCATTCTATCTCTAGTTTCAGCGGCCTTTTCTTGGTCAATGTAATCAGGATAAGACCAATGTTCTTTTGGTACTAAACCATACTTAGTTTCACCAGAGACTAAAGCACTAGTTAATCTCTTAAATTCATCACTGAATTCGTCATCATTTAAAAAAATCCAATCGTATTGGAATTTATTGTTAAATCTATCTTCAACAGACTTAATAGCTTTTAATAAACCATATAAATCAGAATTTCTAGCTAATGTAACAAATGTGGCCTTTTCTTTTTCACCAGTGTATGGAATTGGTTTAACTAATTTATATTTATATCCTGAATTGGCGTCAAGGTTGTCATAAGCTTCATATCCCAAATTAATAACTTCACCAGAAGATCCATAATGAACTGCTCCATCATTAGTGTTGATTATATTGCTAGATCCACTTATAGTAGTGTTATTTGGAATTAATAACCAGTAAGAGAATATTAATAAGATACTGCAACCTATAAGTCTTAAGACTTTATCAGCATTAACTTTCATAATGCTATGTTTTTATCAGTATTACTATTTAATTAAAATAACCGAATTTTTACAAAAAAAAAGTAAAGTAAAGGTTCTACAAAAATTTATTTTTCAACTTATAGAAATTAAATTGGTTTTATTCTTTATTCTTTTTTAAAATAATGTTCTTATTAGAAAATAAAATCTTTGTTGTTATTATAGAAAAAAAAAAAAAAATTAAAATATCCTAGAGAAAAATAAAGTGATTTGTTGTCAGTTTGTTTATTATTATTTAAAGAGAAAAAATACTATGGGCTAGAAACAGAGGATTATATATGAAACATTGTATTGTGTATTGTGAAATGATCACGTGCAAAAGCACCATGTATACTTATTATTTAATATATATATATATATATATATTTTTTTTTTTTAGCGTAAAACTCTACAAAAAATTTTTCTTTTCTTTTCTTTTTTTTTAAATATCTCTTTTTTACTAAAAAAATATACAAGTTTTTGTTTTTATTAATGTATAAATATGTATATATTCATATAAAGTGCTATATTAATTTGGTAGGCATTTGGTTTATAAAAATGAGAATGCCCAAAAAAAGCTGTTATATATAGATGTTATATTAAAATCGGATTAATAATAGATACATATACACATTAAAAAATGCAAGATATTAATGACAGTTTTATTACTGTTAAATTAAAGTTAGGTGACACTGATATTAACAAAGAAACCGTGAAAATTGTAAAAATAGATCCTATAACAAGAATTAAATTACTTAAGGAAAAACATCAAATCCAAAACAGAACGAATGTTGAATTTGATATTAATGAAGCAGAGAATTCAAACAATAAACAAAAACAGTTATTAAATAAGTATAAACAAATATCTGAGCAGATTGAGACATTAGTATCTAATAGAAATCGATCAAAGGAACAGAAAAAAGTTAGTAAACCAATTGCAGATAAGTCAAGGGCTATAAAGTTTGATAAAGATAATTTACTTTATGATATGTCTAAATATAAAGTCAAAGAGTTAACAAAGGAAAAGCAACCAAATACTTTAGTTAATAGGGTGACTGTTAAAGATAATAACATAGTTATTGATAACATAAATGATGAAAGTTTAAAGATAAATATATCGAATATCATTAAAAAAGAAATTGAAAAATCTTCAAAAACAACAAGTATAGGAAACATTGTTCAAAGTAATAGTATATCTACATCATCATCATTCACAACACCTGCTAATAAGGTTATCAACTTTAAGATACCTGATTTGAAAGACTCTAATAATCAATTATCCAATATAGACGGTGATTCAAATGAAAAAGAAGACAGTGATGAAGATAGCAATTTAAGAAAGAGAAAGAAGAGGTCATTTGGTAACTCTTTAGAAGCTTCTACAAATAAGATATCTTTTAAAATTCCATCTGATGATACTTCCAAGTCTTTATCAAATGATATTAATAATACATCTAAGCCTTCATTTTCCTTTGGTGGTTTCAAAGCTGATGCAAATGAATCATTTGATGATAAAACTAAAATTGCCAATAAACTTGAGTTTAATACTTCAACAACTTCTAATATGAAATCTACTTTTGAGCAACCTGAATTAAAAAATTTGGATACCGGCAAATCTAGTTTTTCATTTGGACTACCAAAGTCCGAAGGTGAACAGCCGAAGACTTCTTTGTTTAATCTAGATAAAATAGAAGAAACTTCTAAACCGAAATTTGCGTTTGGAGAGAAGAAGGATACAGTAGAAACTGCCAAGCCAACATTCTCTTTTGGAGAAAAGAAGGATACAGTAGAAACTGCCAAACCAACATTCTCATTTGGAGAAAAAAAGGATACAGTGGAAACTACTAAACCAGCCTTTGCATTTGGAGAAAAGAAGGATACAGTGGACACTGTCAAGCCAACATTCCCTTTTGGAGAAAAGAAGGATACAGTAGAAACTGCCAAACCAACATTCTCATTTGGAGAAAAAAAGGATACAGTGGAAACTACTAAACCAGCCTTTGCATTTGGAGAAAAGAAGGGTACAGTAGAAACTGCCAAGCCAACATTCTCTTTTGGAGAAAAGAAGGATACAGTAGAAACTTCCAAACCAGCCTTTGCATTTGGAGAAACTGCTAAAGACGAAAAGCCTGCTTTTAACTTTGGTTCTTCAGGAGTTACTAATAAAAAGCCATCCAGATTTGAAGGTGGCCAACCATCCACTACCGTATCTAGATTTGAAAATACAAAAACCAATACTAACCTTTCATTCAATATAGGTACAACAGGTGGCCAAGGAAGCAATGGGGTAAACCCAGCAACAAATAGTGCTTTTAGCTTTGGCACAAATGGATCAGATTCTAGTAAAAATGCAACACCACAACCTTCATTTGGATTTGGTATTGCTGGAGAATCTACAACGCCAACAAACCAGCCTTCACAAGCTCCATTTGGTCTTGGTGCAAATAATAATGGAACTACATTATTTAAGAGACCTTTAGAACAAACACAAAATGCTAGTATAACCAAACCTAATATAAATGGTGCCCAAAATGGTGCTTTTGGGTTTGGATCCAATGCTATGGGGAATTCAACAAATATGCCGTTCAATAACAATAATGGATCTTTACAACAACCCTCTGTTGCTCTTAATAAACCAGTAACTGGGTTTAATTTTTCAAATAATAATGGAAGTAACCCTACATCCTTAAATTTCAATCTTTCAAACAAATTTAAGTCACCTCCACCAGCTATAGGCTCTAACATTCAACAACCTATAGCTTCAACTTTTAACCCAAGCTCTAAGATGAACTTTTCATTTTCAAACACCAATAATCAAGTACAACCATTTAGCAACAGTCCGTCACCAAATATTCCACCACCACAGATGCAACAATCACAACCAAATAATATGATGTTTGGCGGTTTCAATCAACCACAAATGGGCGGTAATAGTGGTGCTTCAGTTGGTAGACGTATAGCTAAGTTAAGAAAGAGATAATGTCATATATATATACGTATAAAGTTATTACAAAAAAGGAGAAGAAATGTTCTTATAAAAAAATGTATTTATTTTTTTTTTTAATGAGGGGGTTCTTATATTAAAATCTTTAGGGAGTTAACTCTAAATATTGATATAAACATCTATATAATTATATAAACTGTTATCATGTTTATTATATTATTTTTATTATAAAATTTTTAAGGATAAAAAAACTTATTTATATTAACTTGTTTATACAGTTTAGTTTTCACCTTCAATTTCAAAGACAACGTCCTTACCAGTCAACTTCTTGTAGACAGCTTGGAAAGAGTCTAACTTGTGTTCAACAGCAGAGGAGTCCTTGTTCTTTAAGAAAACCTTTTGAACTTTAGCACCACCAACAGCGTATCTAACTCTCTTACCGGTAATTTCGGTTGGGAAGACTAAGTCATCCAAGATCTTGTCTTGAACGGAAGTTAAAGTTCTAGATCTTGGTCTCTTTTGTTCTTTTCTAGACTTTCTAGCTGGCTTTGGAATGATTCTTCTTTCAGCTAAGAAGATAACGTGGTTGTCTGGTAACTTCTTTTCTAATTCAGTAGCTAATCTAACTTGAATCTTGTGGTAGGCGTTCAAAGATGGGAATGGAACGAAAACAACAACAGCCTTCTTACCACCGGAAACTTCGATCTGTTTAATAAATTGTATTGTTTGAAAAATAGAAAAAATAAAAAGTTGTTAGTAAAATAAACATTCATTCTTTTAGTTTGCTTAATATATTTGTAAAACATTTTTTTTTAATAAAAAAAAATTAATTGTGATTATACTGTTATTCTAATATTATTAAAACCATTGTACTACAATTAAAGTAATATTTTGTTTAAATACTTAAAAAAGAAAATAAAGAAAATAATAATTTAATCAAACCATATTAAAAACCACTCTATCATTAACCCACTCTGTAGTATTAAACCTAAATATTAATAAAATCTCATTCATAAAATAACCATATCTTTAAACAATAATATAACTCATAGGATAATTTCTTAAATAACACAACATCTCGTAATTATGAATAACATATTTTCACTTTTAATTTTTTTAAATAAATAAAATATATCAATAAAATCCACTTCTTTATTATTTAAAAATTACATACTTCTCTGGCAGACTTGAATTGTAAAGTTTTTAATTCGTTCTTGAATTCTGGAGAAGCTTCCAATTCAGTGAAAGCTTTAGCAACAGCTAATTCTAAATCAGTAGGAGCTTTAGATAAGATCTTAGAAGACATTTTTGACTATTGTATTGTGCTTGGTTGTTCAAGATAATAAACTCTATATGATTTTAATTCTTTTTTAAAATAATTTAATATAAATCTATATGAAAAAAAATATTTTTAAATAAACTATATAAAATATTAATTGTATCACACCATAACAACTAAGAAAAAAGTTAAAAAAATAAAAATTAATTCACTAATTTTTGAGAGTTAATTTTCTTTATTTTTCAGCAGAGTTACTTAGAGATTCTAATATGAAAATCAATTTTGATAAAAAAAAAAAAACTTTCATATATCTAGACTGAAACATTCACAATATTTAGAACGACAAAAGTTAATCCTTGTGTAATTTTAGGCAGACTCAAAAAAGATTTAGAACAGGATCTCTGTCTAAATAAATTTTAATATTATTTTTAAAAGAAAAAAAACATTTTTTAAAAAAAAAAAAAAAAAAAAAATTAAAAAAAAAAAAAAAAAGAAAAAAAATTGTAATAATTTAATAGTATGGTTTAATTTTTTAGTTTTCTTTCTAAAATTAAATCCGAACAGAAAAAATATTTTTTAAATGTAATAATTTTTTTAAAATCAAAAAATCCATATTTCCAAAACAAGAAACATCAAAAAAAAGTCATTATAATATGGCAGTTTTTAATATATATGACTTTTTTATATTATGAAATTTAAAACAAAAGAAATTTTTTCCCTTTTTTTAATATACAGGGTGAAAAAAGAATAGCACATTTATTTAAAAAAAAAAAAAATTAATTAAAATTTTTAATAAATAAAAAAAAAAAAAAAAAAAAAAAAAAAAAAAAAAAAAAAAAAAAAAAAAAAAAAAAAAAAAAAAAAAAAAGGAAAATTAAAAAATGCATATATATAAATCAAATATATCGATATCAAGCGTGCAATTATTTTTGAGAAAATTTATCTATTGTCATATAAAAACCATAGAATATTAAAATATAATCCAAAATCATATTTTATTAATAACTTACAGTTAAAAAAAATACATACATAGAAAATGTCTATACCAACAGTTGAATCATTACAAGAAAAGTTATCAAAATTAAATGAATTAGAAAATTTAGCTAGTCCTTTAGAAAATGCTAAAAGAGCTGCATCATATAAAGCCATTGACGAATACTTTCTGCCGTTATTAGGATCAAGAATTCCAGAATGGGAATCTTTTACTACAATTAAGGAATTTTCTTCAACAAAACCATTAGTGATTGGTATTGGTTCTGGTTCTACTGTAGTTTATGCTGCTGAAAGATTAAGTGAAATTAAGAAAGTTTATAGTCAATATTTAAATGATTTAAATCTAATATGTGTGGCAACAGGATTCCAATCTGAAAATTTAATTTTGGATAATGATTTAAGATTGGGCACATTAGCTTATTACCCAAAGTTAGATTTAGCATTCGATGGTGCTGATGAATGTGATCCACAATTAAATTGTATTAAAGGTGGTGGGGCTTGTTTATTACAAGAAAAATTAGTTGCAATGTCTGCTGAAAAATTCATTATTGTTGCTGATGATAGAAAGATGGTTTCACATTTGAGTTATAGTTGGAAAATCCCTGTTGAAGTTGTCAACAATGCACCTGTTTTTGTTGAACACCAATTGAGAAAAGTATTTGGTGATGATCTAAAAGAATGTGTTATTAGAGAATCTATGCCTAAAAAGGCTGGTGCTGTTGTCACTGATAACTTTAATTGTATAATAGATATAAATGTTGGCCCAGTTCATGATCCTGCTAAAGTCCATGAGCAATTAAAATTAATTACTGGTATTGTTGAAACTGGTTTATTCCCTAATGCAAACTGTGTTGCTGCTTACTTTGGTAATTCAGATGGTACTGTCCAAAAGATCATTCATTAAGTAAAATATTAGATTATAGTTTTCAGTAGAATATATAAGATATATATTTAGATATTTGTGCATATTTCCATTATAAATGTTTTACGATCATGTATTTTAAGTTATTGTGGCAAACAGATTAATTGATTATTGCAAACAGTCATCTACTACCCAATCCATCATATTAACAAGGGAGTCCAGTTTGCAATACTTTTTAAACTCTTTTTTATTCAATTTAGAATAATCATTCACTATATTGCAATGTTCGTTTAAGTATTTCATTGTTTTAAGATCTTCATTAAATATTATTTTACTACTGCAACCAAACATTTGATATTTTTGTTCACAGTTCAAGTCTGAGAATATTGATTTAAAAAAATCTAGTTTAGTTACTATATTGTCTTCTCCTTCAATTAATTCCATATTATTAAATAAAATAGCAAATGAGATATTTTTTAAATTTTTATCAGATAGTAGTTTTAAAAGTTTTTGTTTAGATTCGAATATTATTTCTGGATCTTCTTGACTCGCATCAACACAATATATTAAAAAATCAGTTCCCATAATATTATTTTCCCATACCTGCCATTTCATTTGTTCATTTGGAAGTCTATCTGTTGAAATATCCCATATATTAAGTTTAGAACCTTTGTAAATAACTGTTTCTACTCTAAAATTTGATCCTTCATTAAATTTTTCTCTATCGAGAGTTTTATTTAAAATCTTGTTATCATTGTCCATAAATTGTAATAGACGATTTTGCTTTTCTTCTTCTTTTTTATTTAAAATTTTAAAACTAGAGTAAGTCTTTTTTGAAACAATGCTCAATATTAAACATATTTTATATAAAATATGTTTTCTTGAAGAGTCGTACATACCTAATATTGTAATTTTTCCATTGAATGGTTTGAATGTATTGACTATATTCTTTTTGATCTTTTTATAACTATATTTCATATTCTTAAAAGAAAACAACTTCTAATTTAAATATCTGTATATAGAATAGTTTATTATTATTATGTTTGGTTATTATAAAAAATAATTAATATTTGTTTTATCTTATTTTCAATAATAGAAGAACGATAAAATAAGTGTGTATATCATGATTTGTTTTTAAAGTAAAAAAAGCTTATTCTTTTTATATATGCCATTTATAAAAATAATTTAAGGGAAGGGATTAAAACTAAGATGTATTATTTTTGTCATTTCAGAAAAAAAAAAAAAAAAAAAATAATATATTTATATATATATATATATATACATATTCAGTTAAAGATAATGAATATATATATTAGCGTAAGAGTTTATGTAGATCTTTTTAGTTCAATAGATTACAAAATCAAGGATAACGCATATGAATTATTTTTTATAGTTTAATTCAAAGGGTTTATAAAAAGCATGATTATCATTCAACAATAGCTATCACGTGATAATAAAATTCTATTCATAATAGAAAAAAATCGAAATAGTTTAATTTTCATTATCATAGGATTATAATAATAATAATAATAATTTAACATTACACTTAGTAAACAAATCTAAATCCCTGATACACACTACATTGTATTGAGAATAATTATTTTAGGTTATTTTTATACGATGGTTGATACTAATGATAAAACAAATGCATCTCCTACAAAACAGTTATCCATAAAGGATTATTTATCACAAAAAGTTAAACAGCAAAATGAAAAAAGATTACGAAATATAGAAGATGAAACTAATAGAGTAAATGAAAGTAACAAAAAACGAAAACTTAATACAAAAAATGAACATAGAGAACCAAATCCTGTTATTCATAAAAAGAGACCCCAGATGAAAGATAAAAAAATACTTGAGATTGAAGATATCAAAATACCAGATAAAAAAATTATAGGATTTAAACATTCTATTAATAAGAATGTTTTAAATAGATTTAATATAAAAAGTGGGTTTTTTTGGGATGGTGTTGATAGAACTAATGGATTTGAAAAGAAGTATCTTATTAAGAAAGAAGAAAAATTAATATCAAGAAAAGAAAAACAGTTGGGGAAAAAAATTAATGAAACTTTAGAAGAATCAGAAGACTAATTTGTTTTTTCAAAAAGAAAATAGTTATTCGTAAAACAATTATATATAAATTATTTACAAAAAATTTAAAGTTTATTCTTATTCATTTTCAGATTTAGTTTCTTTTGGGCTTGATTGATTTTTATTTTCAGAAGGTTTTTGGGATTTATTGTTCTTGTTTGAACTTTTTTTAGACTTCTTTTTAGAATTTTTAGATGGTTGTGTATTTTTCTTTTCAGTATCTTCAACAGTTAATTTTAAGTCATCAGTAATCATTTCATTGTAAACAGAAGTCATTACATTAGCAGCAGCAATAGAGTCTATAGGAATAGTAACTGATTCATCAACTTTAGAATCAGTTTCAGCGTTCTTATTTTTAATAACGTTTAATAACTCACTAGTTTGCTTTTTTTTGATGTTTTTAACTTTATCCTTTAATTTTTTCTTTTCTTGAATTGCAGTTTTTTCATCGTAAACATGATTTTTTGAAGCTTTTGAATGGTATACAAATTGTCTATTAGTTGTATTTAATATCAAACCTCTATCTAAAATAATACCTCTTTTAGTAACCAATCTTCCACCATTTGTAGAACCTGAAATCATTTCATCATCAAAGATAACTTGAATACTGACTTTATGTCCTTCAGAGAAGAAACCACCAACAGTACCTCTAGATAAATATGGAATTTTTCCATGACTTTGAACATAAATTACTCTATCACCTAATGAGAACTTTTGAGTTCTTAATAAACCAATGGAATCATGTGGATTGAAAACTGCCTTTGTTGGGACATTAGCTAAGTTTTTAACAACAGATGAAGTTGATTGTTTCTTTTTAGATCTAGCAATAGCTGCATCTTCTACTAATTTGACAGCCTTTCTGGATAATGCTTCAGATTCAAGAGAAACCAAAACAAAACTATCTTTAACTCTTCTAAACCATGCTTTTAAACTTTCAACTTCTCTAGCATCATGAACTACAGGGTCGATAGCAATAGTTGGAATTGATTGCCCTTTGGAAACAGAATTCAAAATATTAACAATATGCTTGTAGATCTTTGGATAAGTAGATCTATATTCACTTAATAATGAAACGGCTAATTCGGAATAATACCAATTATCAGTTTTCTTAGTGAAACCTAATGCTTTAGTTCTCTTGAAATCATTTTTAATTCCAAATCCTAAATTAATATTTTGTCCTTTATAAGTGACATTACATCTATCAAATATCTTGCTTAATGTTAATGGTGAAATATTAAATTGTTTTAAGATTTTAAAGCCTGGTAAATATTTAATAGCATTAATATCATCATTGGCAATCTTTTGTAACATTCTAATTGAGTTATCATCATCATTGGTTAAGTTTAATTTTAATTTCAATTTATCCTTTTCATCACTGTAACCAGCAACAATAGCTTCAGAACCATATGCATAATCTCCTAAAAAGATTGAATGGTTACCTATAGGGAATTCTTGATCAATTGGAACAGCTTCTCTTTCTACAAATCTAGAATCGATACTAGCGACGTCTTTAACAACCAAGTTAAATGGATGGATTTCAGTACTTCCTTCTTTTTTTTCGAAAATCATTTTGAAAGATCCATCTGCTTGTCTAGTAACACCTTTAACAGGTTCAACTTCAAATAAATAATCAATCTTATTTAAGACAAATGCCATCTTGTTTTTCAAATCTTGTGCAATCTTTGAAGTTTCACTTGAAAATTGACTATGTCCTTTATAAGGAATTAATTTAGGCTGACCTTTTTCTAAAACATACTTACCATCTTTTGTTTTAATACCAACTACCCTTGATGGTCTAACATATGGATATCTAGTAAATACAATAGAACCTAAGTAAGAGTGAATAATAGTATCTTTATCAACCATTGAACCATCTTCATTATTAAATGTCAATACGACAGAAGCATCCTTAGATGGCATTTGGAAAATTCTTGTTCCATTTGCTTGTAATTTATAATTGAATGGCAAGTAATGTAAACTTGGGAAAGAAGAAAAAGAATCTTTACCAATCTTAACACCTTTGATTAATCCACTAACTAAATTTTCATGAGTAATATTTTCTAAAATAAAACGTTGCTCAACACAGTGATTGTGTTCTAAGTTTTTGAAAATCCCTGATAATGGTGATTTATAAACTTGATCAACTTGTGGATTAAAAATGAAAATTAAGTCAGAACCATGTGAGTTTCTATTAGTTTCTTCTTCAGTTAACAAATGGTCTAAAGGTTCTAAAGTTTTTATCAATTTATTTAAATCAACAAATGAAATTAAAACTACAGCTTCCCAAGAAGCTCTTTTACCATTTAAATCATATTCAACATGATCAGGATAGAATTCTTTTATTGGTGAAAATTCATCTGTCATCAATCCTCTATATGGAATAGGAATTAACTTTTTAGATCTAGTTGGTAATACTGCCATTAATTGTTGGAATGGTTTAACAGGAGTACCCAATTCAAATTCAAACTTTTGTTGGAATCCTTTAACTAAATCAGTTGTTCTTGGCGCATAATGATATTTGTAATACCAAGTCCAAGATGGACAACCTCTGTAGTAATAAAACAAAACCCATTGTAAACCTTCAGCATAGTTTTCAGCCATATCAATGACCTTTTCTGGATTAGTTAAAGAATTAAAGCCAATCTTTGTTTTATAATAGTCACTCTTCCAATTGTCAAACTTATTTTCTAAAATTTGTTTTGTGGATCCTAGTGTTTCATCATCTTCAAAAATAACGGAATGGTCATAGATCTTGTAAATTTGTCTAGTGTGTTTAATTCTTTTTTCAAGTTCTTCTCTAGTTTCTGGTGTTTCTTTAAATCTATCTTCAATAAACATTACTAAACTATATGTGTCTTGTGATTGTGAATGCACTAAGTTAAAGCCTAATTTATAAGCTAAATCTTTAATTACTTCAATAGTATCAGGATTAGAATTTAAAATAATATCATTTTCATTTAAGTTAAAAGTTGGTGGGTTTAGATAAGTTTCAGTTGTTATTGGTTCTTGTGCAACTTTAAAGAACCATTTTCTTAAGGAACCAACAATCTTTTTTTGTTCTTTAACCATTAAAGCTTTACCAGTTTCCTTTCTCTTTTCGGTATTTTCTAAAGATAAATCTATTATTCTTTTGTTGAACCATTCTAAATCAATATCTTCTTGTTCAAAAGTTGCTCTTTCTAATTTACTTAAAAGTTTGATCCATAAACCAAAATTATCATAGTTGATAACACCATTATTTGTTAAATAATCATCTAAATTTCTTAAAGTATACTTGAAACCTGCAAGAATGTAATCAAATGCACCACTGTTTAGATGTAAGTCTGGTAAATGAGGTAAAAAGTCATTACCAATAACAAACATAGCAAAGATGAAATCATCAAGAACTCTTTCAAAATCATAAGTGAATTTTAAGTCATCAACTAAAATATCAAATTCTAATTTCAAATATTCTCTAACTAAGGATATGTGTATTAAGTAAAATTTTTGTTGTTCTAAACTTAATTTAGAAGCAGCGTTTGCTTCTTTACCAAATAAGACTTCTTCTCTTAAAATAGATAGGTAAGGTTCATGTGTTACTAAACCAAGCATAATCAAATCAGCATCTAAACCATATATACAATGTCTAGTAGTTAAGTCATAATCTGGAGATGATCTTAATGCTCTAATATATTCCATAATTTTATGTTCACCTTCACCTGGCACTTCGTGGCCTGAAAATACAACATTAATATTCTTCCAAGCAGAGTCAGTAGAAACTTTCATGTGAATATAGTATTTCAATTGATCAGTTAATTTTGCCATGAATTCAGTTCCTGGTGTAATGGCGTTCTTATCAAAGATATCAGTACCATTTGCAGGTGGAATGTAAGTTCCCTCTTCAATGGATCTTTCTAATTCTTCTTCAGCTTCTTGAGCTGATCTAAATCTTCTTGCTCTTTGTTGATTCATCTTAGCTCTTGGTGCAACACCATCGATAGCCATATAAAAGGTACCTTTTGGATTAATTAAATTAAAAAGATGATCAATATATGAAAAAATCTTTTGACAAACTTGTTCTTCACTCATTCTGATATCAATAGATTCAGATCTAGTACAATTGTGTAAAATGGAATTCATATCTAAGTAAAGGTTATCAAACTCTGGAATAGAGTCGTATGTTCCAATTTCTTGCTGGATGGACGGCCATCTTTGAGCAATATATCTATAGAATTTTGGAATACCCATTACTGTTTATTTTATTAGCAAGTAAAATAATTCTATAAAAATTTATAAACTATAGTATTTATATGGTTTTAATCTACTTTTTATTGTTAAATTAAAAAAAAAAAAAGTATGTATACTTAAAATTTTAAAATTTATATATTGAATTTTGTTGTTTTTTTTTTTTTTTTCTGTTTGATAGGATTTATTTTTGTTGGGTGTTCAATAATAATAATAAAAAAATTTTATGTTTTAAATTTTTGTATATGTTTATTAGTCACGTGTACAAAGTTCAAATGTTTTTAAACATGTATTATAGTGATATTAATAAAAAAAAAAATTTTCTCCTTGTTTCTTTTTTATTTATTTATTTTTTTTTAGTATTCTTAATTTCATTTAAAAAGTTCATTATAATTAATAACATAAAAACATATTGTTCAGATAGAAGTAGTTCATAAATATAGCCAAGAGTTATTAGATTAATATTTAAAAAAAATAATTTTTATAGAGTTTTACAATAGTTAAAGCACGGTGAATATATATTTAAAAACCAGATTAATTAATTAGTACCTACTGATCTTTTTTCTTTTTTATAGATATTAATACTTTTACATTATAATGTTTGGTCAACGAAACAGCACACCATCAGGGGGGTTATTTGGGCAACAGAATAATTCACAACCAGGTGGATTGTTTGGGCAACAGAATAATGCCCAACCAGGCCAAGCAACAGGAGGATTGTTTGGGCAACAGAATAATTCACAACCAGGTGGATTATTTGGACAACAAAATAATGCACAACCAGGTCAAACAACAGGAGGATTGTTTGGGCAACAAAATAATACACAACCAGGACAAGCAAGCGGTGGATTATTTGGACAACAAAATACTACACAACCAGGTCAAGCAACAGGCGGATTATTTGGGCAACAGAATAACACACAACCAGGTCAAGCAACAGGAGGATTATTTGGACAACAGAATACTACACAAACAACAGGTGGGCTATTTGGACAACAAAATAACACACAACCAGGACAAGCAAGCGGTGGATTATTTGGACAACAAAATACTACACAACCAGGACAAGCAAGCGGTGGATTATTTGGACAACAAAATACTACACAACCAGGACAAGCAAGCGGTGGATTATTTGGACAACAAAATACTACACAACCAGGTCAAGCAAGCGGTGGATTATTTGGACAACAGAATACTACACAAACAACAGGTGGTCTGTTTGGCACAAACAAGCCTGCTATAAGTACAACACCAATGACACAAACTTCAGGATTATTTGGTGCTAACAAACCTGCAACTTCTATTACAGGAGGTGGGTTATTTGGGCAACAAAATAACACACAAACAGGTCAAACAACAGGAGGATTATTTGGACAACAAAATGCTACACAACCAGGCCAAACAGCAGGAGGATTATTTGGACAACAAAATGCTACACAACCAGGCCAAACAGCAGGAGGATTATTTGGACAACAAAATGCTACACAACCAGGTCAAACAACAGGGGGATTATTTGGAGCTAATAAGCCTGCAACTACAACACTAGGCGGTGGTATGTTTGGTAATAACACTGGAAATACTGCAACAACTGGACTATTTGGAGCTAACAAACCAGCAACAACAACAGCACCAACAACTTTAGGTGGAGGGTTATTTGGTAACAATAATACAGCAACTACAGGTCTATTTGGATCTAAACCTTTGACTACTACTAATACAATTGGAGGTGGTTTATTTGGAAATAACAATAATACAACAGGCATGAGTTCCTTTGGAAATAATAATAATAATGCTCAATTTAATGGGCAACAACCCCAACCACAAGTAGCTCATAGTAGTTATATTCCATTGATAAAGAATTTAAATATCAACCCAACAACAAAAATACAAGATTTACCTGAAGAAGTAAAAAGCGAATTGATTTTGTTAAATAAATACTTAGATACACAAGTATTAACAGCATACCAAATAAAAACAGAATTTGCTCATCATCAACAACTTATGGAATCCATTCCTAAAGATTTAAAGTTTTTGAACAATTTGCATTTTGAAGTAAAAGAAACATTACTTTCAAGTTTTAACAAGGTCTCAAAGGTTAGATCATCTATTGACGATATTTTCCAAGACTGTGAAATCATTCAATTATTGGTACAACAAATACTTATAGACCCAATAAATTGTTTAGTTAATATACAAGATTTAGAAAAATTATTAATAAAAAGTTTAAAGATGATGCAAGATAAAGTAGATGAACTTGGTGAAGTTTTAGCACATTTAGAATTATCAATGAATTCATTAAATGTGCAATTTTCTAATAACCCTACTGATCCAGCAAATTCAAATAATAATAGCTTATTGGTAAGTGATGCTAACCAAGGGCTAATTTTAATTATGGATACTGTTGTTAATGAATTTGAGTCATTTATGAAGTTAAGTGAAACTATCGCTCAATTACATCAACAAGTCAAACAAATAAAATCATTAAGAAATAAATAATATATATGCATATATACTATTTGATTAATATGTGCTTATACAATTGTAAATGTATTTTATGTTACATCTCTTTAACATTCTACGTGCATTTTTAAAACCTTAGCATAGATATTTAATAATTTTTTAAATATCTTTATATAGAATTTTTTAATTTTTTTTAATATTCTAAATCTTGTTGACAATTTAGTTCTACATTAACCTGTTTGCAAATATGAAAAAAACGGAGATAACACTATTTTATATTAAATACACAAGTAATAGTTTACTTTAAACTATACTTATTTAAAACATAATAAAGATAAAAATTTATAATTTTGTTTAATTCTTATTTAAAATAAGAAAAAGTTGTAACTTTTAATTAAATTTTCTATTAAAAAAAAAAAAATTTAAAGGTCTTTTGAACAAGTATGAAATACATTCGCTTCAACTATCAAGTTTTCAAGTTAATAAAAAAAAACAATCTTGGTTTCGATTTCTTTCAAAAGCCGGATATATCATAAATTAATTTAAAATTAGTTAGTTGAAGCGCTTACAGAAAATTAATGGATATAATATTATTAATATATCAATGTATACTCTAATTTGTTAATAGTTTTAAAAAAAATATTTAATTAATTCACTTCGAAACTTTTCATTTAGTAATATATCTTTATAATTACTATTTACAGGTGGGAAATTCGGTGGAAAATTACATCATGCTTTTAAAAATTAAGATATTTTATTTTAATTTCTAAATGGCTATAAAATTTAATTAAATTTTATATTAATCTAGAGATTGGGTGATAGTTCTCTATCCTCGTTTTGCCAACGTTGTTATAAGAAATTTTAAACTTAATTTTATGTCTTTCAGACTAAAGTTAAATGGGAATGAACAACGGTTAATGATGTTTGGAGACTTTCTTTCCATGTGAAAAGAAGGGACTTTGTTTAGTGCAATTGTAGAAGGATATTTTGATTTTATCAAATTCTTAACTCGATACCGATTACTGATTTGTCAACAAGATTTAGAAGTTTTTAATTTTTTTAAAAATTAAATACATTAATATCTTTCCTAATATACCTTTTAATTTTTTTTTTTTTTTTTAAAGCAATATCATTTCTTTTAGTTAAACAACCATAAAAGAAATAATAAATATAATATATATATTACCTACGTAAACAAAAAAAAAACAATTTAATTCCTAATATAAGTTTTTTTTTTTTTAATTTTCCTATTTAAAATTGATGTCTCTTATTCCCATTTTAAACATCTTCAGTGTACCAATATAATACTAGTTTATCAAAATAATCAACTAAGGTTGCGACATCCCAAATCATTATATTATCATCAACTTCAAATATATTGTTCGATATATTTCCATTAAATTTAGTACGCAAGAATTCATTATCTTGTTGATCAATATCATCATCTTCACTACCATCAGTGGTATTATACCCAAACAATCCAACACTATTCTTATGATCTTCTTCATTTGCTGATGGAATGTCTTTAAAGAATGGATGATCTAAAAGTTCACTAACCTTTAATCTTTCAGTTTCATCCATAACAAAACAACATCTAAGCAAATCCACATATAAATACCAAGCTTTAAATAATTTAAAATCTAAAACATTTTGGTTTTTAAATATTAATGCTTTAAACATTTGGTTTTTCATATAGTTCATAAATGATAAACATTCTTCATATGTCTTTGACATTCTCTTACATTTCTTAATATTGCTAATAAATTCCATATCAAACCCTTCAACAGAATCATAATCACCAAATTGTTCATGCAATATTCTTTTCAAAAAGTAGAATTGTGCATTATAGAAATCAATGTTGTAGTATAAATTTAAAAAGCTTTCATCTTTGTTATCCAAAAACAAAGAGGATAATTCAACGTCTTTTGGTATACAAAGATGTGGCCCTACATTTGCATAATCATGAGAAGAATAGTCTAATATTAATAAATCATTATTTAAAATAGCTTCTTTATTACTTGTTAAAATAGACTTCCAATTATCAGGTAAGATTTCCTCAAAATTGTTTAAAACCATCCATTTCCAATTATTCATATCTTGATTTACTATTTTTTTAGTAATTCCAATATCTAGTCTCTTTGTACCTTCAATTAATTCTTTTGAATTAGATTCATAGTTAGATCTTCTTTCATCAACTAAAAGTTCCGCATATCTTCCTTGTTCTAATAAAATAGATGCATGTTCTATTTTATTATTAATAAACAAATCCCAATCAAATTTAAATTCTTTGTCAGGATTAAAAAGATATTTAATAGCCTTTGTCTCCTTGCTAACACCTGGTCCATTTTTAGTTCTTGTTGCATAGTTTTTAGCATAAACCTTCAAACTTCTAAATTTGGACTTTTTTGGTAAGAATTGAATAGTTTGGTTCATTAACATTTGCATCATTATTAAATGAGATTCATTATCATGTATGTGAAACAAAACCTCACCTATGGCAAATTCATAAATAACTGTACCTAATGACCAAACATCACTTCTCTTGTCATAAGCGTATCCTAATATAATTTCAGGTGCTCTATAGTGTCTGGTACAAATAATATCAGGATGATAGACTGAATCACCTATAGCTGTTCCAAAGTCAATCAATTTAATCTTTGGTAGTTTCATAAGTGATCTTTTTCCACCACCTGAGGCTCTTAATCTTCTAGTTGATAGTTTATCAGTATACTGCTCACTTAATTGATATTGATACATAAGCTCGTTTGTTTCAAAAACAACATTTTCTGGCTTCAAATCAGTATGAATAAAGTTTAAAGAATGTAAAAAGTCAACAGCTTCAAATAATTGTTTGGAAATAAATCTTGCTTGTGAAAGTGGGAAATATGCAAGACCATTCATTGACATAAAATCAAAAACAGAGCATGGATAATACGGAGTTATTATCATTATATGACCATACATGTCTAAAGCAGTTGTAACAATTAAAACATTTCTTTCTTCTAACGGATCCTTTTCTTTTAATAAATACAATAATGCTAATTCTTGTCTAGCAGAAGCTCTATATTTATCAATGTATCTAATAATTTTCATAGCATAAGTTTGATTTTTATTTATTTTATCATCAAAATATGGGAATTTCTCTTGAAATATACGATCAGATTTTGCTAATTTAGTCATAACCTTTGAATCATAAGGAAATTCTGTATCTTTGTAATCAAAGAATCTTGAATAGTTTAGATGAAATCCTAATTTGTAATATTGGAAATGGAATAAATCGCATGGATAATCCATACTTGTAAAATATGGAAATACATTCATATAATCCAAATTATTCATTAAGTTGAAATAAGTTTTAACAATACCATTCATCCTACTTCTTTTTCCACTTTCATAAAGAGCCATTGAACCAGATAGATGTGATGAATCATGTTTTAAATCTGGCAATGGATTTAAATGAGGAAAAATTCCATCATAAAATCCAAATAAATTTTTCCAAACATTCATATCAGAAGACCAGAAATATAAACAAGCATTAAATATCTCCTCATTTTTGAAGATAAACGAGCTAGTAAAGATTTTTGGATCTTTAATATTTAATACCAGTTGTTTAACTAATTCACAATCATGATCTTGTATGTTACAAGTATTAATTGCTTCAGGATTAGTTAATAAAACAGTCATATCTACATTTATATCCATACATGGAACACATCTAGGTGCATGATCATATTGAATATAATAGCTTAAAGCAATATTCAGACAGTTATCAATATCTAAAATAAAATTTTTAAATTTAATAATGTTTAAAGAACTTTGAGAAACATTTGGATTATTAGCTAAATATGTTTGATAAAGATGACAACCAATGTAGAATAAAAATTCGTCACCTAATTCATAATGATAAATATTAAAGATTTTGTTATAATCTAAAATTGGAGTAAATACTGACACATTATTCAAAAAAATATTTTCTTTTTCAAGCTTTTGGATGAAATGATTAAAGCCAATAGCAGATGTTCTACAAATATCGGAATCAGATAACATACCATGTTCATATAGATTGTCACTATCAAATTCACTAGTTAAGTCATCTTTTGAAATAATATCATCAATATAAACTGTTTCTTTATCAGCTTGATCAATTTCTACTTCAACACCTTTTCCAATAACTTTTTTGTGTTTTAAAATTTTTCTTTTTGTCATATATTCATTAAACAAAAGCTCAGCTTTATCATCTTTAATCTCTCTTAAATAATTAGGGATATTTGTTTCAAGCTTATAAACTTTTGAATAAGTACCACCACCAAGTTTCGATTCAACGTTTAATTGATTGCAATAAATCTTCTCGTCAGTAGCTAATTCACCGTATCCATCTTTTAAATGGTTAATTTTAAAAGTCTCACTCTTTCTAAAACCATTTAGTCTCATTCTATATTGGAAAAGCTCTTTAATCATAATTTTTGTGATTTTATTTTTAAAGTTTGAATCTTTATCTTCTAAAAAACACAAGTTATTTAATGTTGATAGCAATAAATTGTATAAAGAATTAAAAAACTTTGGTCTATACACCTCCATTAACTTTTTTTTAAGCTTCTGTGTTTCTTTATCATCCATAGCAAACTTATCTACAGATAGCTGATTGATCTTATAATACATTTGTTCATATCTCACTAACTGAATATTCACAGATAACATCGATGTTAACAAAGGAATAAGCTTAGCTAATACATAGTCATATTTTAAAGGATCAACAACTCCAATAGAATTCATAAAGTTAATTAACTCTTCACTTGGATTGTTTCTAGCTTCTTGTAAATAATCGATAGAAGGTGGATGAAGAT
Source organism: Hanseniaspora singularis (nom. inval.) (assembly GCA_030565715.1). NCBI lineage: Eukaryota > Fungi > Ascomycota > Saccharomycetes > Saccharomycodales > Saccharomycodaceae > Hanseniaspora > Hanseniaspora singularis (nom. inval.). The sequence goes on along the minus strand of JAJMDG010000144.1, from coordinate 32,149 downwards.
TTAATAAATTAATATTTTTTTGAGGTAGGTCATAGTTGATTTGATCTGTTGAGTTCTCAAAACAACTATTTTCATAAAAACTAGTATTTTCATCATTATCTAAATAATCCTCATTAACATATGAAGATTCTAGTTCGAGATCTTGCTGATCTGATGTGTATAAAGATTCATCATATTCTTCATTTTGTTCAACTTCTACATCATCCTCTTCTTCAGGCTCCGCAAACGCATCATCATCCTCTTCTTCTAATTCTTTTTGAAAAGGATAATCATTTGAACTTTCCTCATATAACTTACTATCAATAATAGAAAGGTTTCTACTATGTACTTGTGTGTCGTTATATATAAAATTTTTATCTTTGCCAATATTTGATTTTGTATGGTCTATATCATGGCTATCTTTTAATAAAGCATCATATATGAATTGGCCATTTTTTAAATTATTTGTACCATGTGTATTTGTAAGGTTATCACTATTGGTATTATGGTGTTTTAAAGAATTAATAGCAGGCACACCTTCATTAGTAGTATTACTAATAGAGGTTTCAACTAATGAGTTTAGATTAAAAGGTTTCATCATACACTAAGTGTTTATATTTTGATTTTGGTTCTTTTGTATTCGTTTATTCTACTATATATGTTAAACAAATACAAATTGCTTTGAAAACTGATTGGATAAGTTAAACGATAAATACAGATATTCTAATATATATTAATCAATTGTTCAATTCTGTACATAAATATTTGCTTAGGTTTTGGGATTTAGTATATATATAAAAATAGAGATTATTATGTTAATAATAATAATTTATTAAAAATTTTATATATTTTATAAAATAAAGTATGAAATAATTTATTATTATTATTATTATTATATATTTATCTAAAATATTTTAAAATATGTATTCTACCTTTGCTAGCATATATTTATATAATATCAATGTATATACATAATTATTAGAAAATAAAAACAACACACACAAAATTATAAAGTTTAATCGAAATATCAATAATTTTTGACGTCAATCTCCCTTTAAAAAAAAAGTTGAATATAAAAAACCTAAGGGTTTTTCAAAGAAAAAAAAATTTTAGTATTTTGTTAATAAAAAAAATAAGCTATAATGATTAATATCATATTTTATAAGATTTATATTATGATATTTCTAAGCAAAAGATGAAATGTAAGTATAATAATATGCATGATATCAAATTAGGGAAACATTCTGCTTCCAACTAATTGAAATAGTTTTTAATATATAAAATACAGTTTTACAACCACATCAAAATAATGTTTTTATTATTATTACAGATTTTATTCAACACTAAATAAATAAGATATATTACGTTTTGTGTGTGTGCTTAGATATATTAATGTTACGTATACAATTATTAAACCTTATCTTTACTTTTTTTTTTTTTTTTTTTAATATATTTAAAAATAAATGCATTTTACAGCCACACAGAGGCATATGCGCTCATATAATTTTAATTGTTTTTCATCTTGAAAGGGCATTTGATTTTTTTTTTTTTCCTTGATAATAGACAATAATATTTGTTAATAGTCTTCCCCATAGTATTTTGTGAATTCATTTGTAAGTGGATTTAACATGTTCATTTTCTCTTTTTAAAAAATATATATTAAATTAGTTCTACATACTCCTATTTTTACAATTCAAAAAGACATATGTCTTTTATATTTTAAATTTTAAATTAATTATATGAGCATATTTAACCTCTTATTAAATTTATTTTTAAGATATCATGATTTAACTATGACTATAAAGATTTTAATAGAATTATTACAAACTAATTTTTTTTTAAATATAAATATATACTTATAATTTACTCTTATTAAAATGACTAATAAAATAACGTGTTTTTATAGGAACTATATTAGATATAGTCGGATATATAGATTAATATTTTTTAATAACTTTAAAAAAAAATTTTCAACATTCTCTATTGACTATTTTAATTTTTTTTTAAAAATGACATTAAAAATAATTTTTAAGTTTATAAAAAATTTTATTATTGTGAAAATTGGTCATCATCTAGAATTTTCACTATAAAAAAAAAGTTAAAATTTTAATTGTACTTTTTATAACTTTATACAATACATACAACTTAGTTTAGCATATAGGTATATAGTTTATAATATAAAAACCAAACACAAACTATGTCTGCTGAAGAAGAAAAAAAAGTTGTTGAACAACCAGCTGCCACTGAAGAACCTGTTGTTTTAGGTCCAGATGGTCAACCATTAAGTAAAAAAGCTTTAAAAAAATTACAAAAGGAAAAGGAAAAGCAAGAAAAGAAATTAGCTAAGCAAAAAGAATTAGAAGAAGCTAAGAAACAAAAAGAATTAGAAGCCGCTAATGAAAAAGATGATGTTGATTTCAAATACGGTAAATTACCATTATTACAATCCCAAGACCCACAATCAGAAGAAAACAGATTTATATTAAAAGAATTTTTAAAATTAAGCAATGAAGATCAAATTAAATTTGCTGAAAATGGTGAAAAGGTCATTGAAATGAGAGCCAGATTACACAACTTAAGACAACAATCTGCCAACTTACTTTTCTTAACTTTTAGACAACAAGAAAATTTAGTTCAAGGTTTATTAAAAAAGAATGATCAAACTGATGACGTTAACTTAAAGATTTCTAAGAAGATGATTAAATGGGCTTCTTCTTTAACTTCTGAATCTATTGTTATTGTTAAAGCTGCTTTGAAATACGTTGATACACCAATTAACTCTTGTACTGTTAAGAACTTTGAATTAGATGTTAAGGAAATTAAATTATTATCTGAAGTTGAAGCTGGTAAATTACCTATTTTAATTGAAGATTGTACTAGATCTGAAAAGGAAGCTGAAGAATTAGGTTTACCAGTTACTAACTTGGATACTAGATTAGACTCTAGAGTTATTGATTTAAGAACTGTTACTAACCAAGCTATTTTCAAAATTAGAGCAGCCATTATTAAACTTTTCAGAGAATACTTAAGTGATAAGAATGACTTTGTTGAAATTCAAACTCCTAAGTTACTTGGTGCTCCTTCTGAAGGTGGTGCTAATGTCTTTGAAGTTACTTACTTTAACAAAAAGGCTTATTTAGCTCAATCTCCTCAATTCTATAAACAACAATTAATTGCTGCTGACTTTGAAAAGGTCTTTGAAATTGGTCCTGTCTTCAGAGCTGAAAACTCCAATACCCACAGACACATGACTGAATTCGTCGGTGTTGATATGGAAATGGCTATTGAAAACAACTATTCTGAAGTTTTAGATGTTTTATCTGAAATGTTTATCTTTGTTTTCACTCAATTAAAGGAAAGATATGGTGATTTAATTGCTACTGTCAGAAAGCAATACCCAATGGAAGATTTCTTAATCCCTGAAAAGATGGTTAAGATTACTTTTAAGGAAGGTATTGAATTATTAAGAACTGAAGGTGGTAAGCCAGAATTAGGTGACTACGATGATTTATCTACTGAAAATGAAAGATTATTAGGTAAGATCATTAGAGAAAAATACAATACTGATTTCTATATTTTAGATAAATTCCCATTAGAATTAAGACCATTCTACACTATGCCATGTCCTGAAGATCCAAAATACTCCAACTCTTATGACTTCTTTATGAGAGGTGAAGAAATCTTATCTGGTGCTCAAAGAATCCATGATCCTGTTTTATTAAAAGAAAGAATGGAACACCATGGTTTAAGATTAGACGATCCAGGTTTGGAAGATTACTTCAACGCCTTTGAATACGGTTGTCCTCCTCATGCTGGTGGTGGTATTGGTTTAGATAGAGTTTTAATGTTCTTCTTAGATTTAAAGAATATTAGAAGAGCTTCCTTGTTCCCAAGAGACCCAAGAAGATTAAGACCATAGATGTATATAAACCTTCATCTCTTTTTTTAAAATTAAAAATAATACTAATAATAAATTATATATGTAATATTTTATTGCTTAGAAATAAATTTATACAGAAATAAATCTTTAAGTTCCAACAATTTGTTTTTTTTTTTTTTTTATATTTCAATTTTATCTATTTACAAGTTTATATATATTAAATGATTACAGATTATTTGTCAGAGTTGGGCTTTGACGGTGTCTTTACTGTCTCTTTATCTTCAGGTAAGCCAAGTTTTTTCCAATCATAATCCTTATCCATTAGCTCATTATCCATTCTACATTTTAAATACTTCTTAGAAAGTAATTTACAATTTTCTGCATTCACACCTTTAGTGATTTTTAAACACTTCAAATATTGGTTCATTTCTTTTGTACATTCACCCCAATGATCTAATGGAAATGAACCTCTCTCAGGTGGTATAGGTTTAAAAGATTTAGATGGAGCACTCATTGTAATTAAAATCGGGTTTCGAGCAGAACTGTAATCTTTTAATTGTGTTTTTTTTTCTTCTTTTATATTGATTAATGATAAAATTCAAATTTGATTCTTAACTATATATAATTAAAAAAAAAAAATTTTACATTTTAATCTAAGAAGAAAAAAAAAAACATTTATATGTGTAGTTAACTGATAAACTCCGATAAATATTTTAACTTGAGCATATTCTTAATAGTAAGCTTTGAAATAATAATTACGATATTATATTGTTATCACATGTTTAACACATCAAGATTAATGTGTGGGGTAAAATAACTTTACTATTTAAAAACTTATTAATAATTAATACTCAAAAAAGGTTTAAAATTATAAGAATACTATATTATCAGTATACATTACCAATTATTATTTTTTATAATATTAGTGTTAGAATTAAGTGTGTATCCACCTATTAGTAAAATAAAATCTAACTATGTTAAATGATTTCTTAAAATATTCTTTCACCATTTGATTTAATACTCTCAAAGCGGAAATGAGAACATCTCACAAAAAAAAAATTTTCTTTTACCTTAAATAAATCTTATAACTCTATGCCATCGTTCTTGATTTCTTTTTTTTCTTTTTTTCTTTATCCCTTGAAAAATATATTTTTTTATTATTGTAACTTTTTATTATTAATTATATTAAAAACTTTGCAAACAATATAGTTTCATTTTTTTTTTTAATATACATATTTTTTTTCTTAAGACCTCCACAATACGAATATAGTCATTAATATTTATAAATCTTAAAAACAGATATATAATCATTTTTTAAAAAAGTATATTATAAATAAGCCAATAGTCTTAAACCTTATATTAGACCTATATAAATATACAACCAGAATTTTATTTTAACCATTTTCATTTTTAATATTACAATAACTCATTTACTATGGTCAATAGTCGGCTTGTTAAACCTATTGAAGCAGTTATAGCACTTTACAGTTATAATAGCGCTAATGACACATCACTTGATGAAGGTGAAAAAAGTGGTACATTAACGTTTCAGAAAGATGCAATAATCTATATTATGACTGCTTCTGATGATGAAATATGGAAGGATGGTATAATCATATCAGGAACGGGTGATATTATTAGAGGCTGGTTTCCTATGTCTTATTGTAAAAGAATTAATATTGTTAATGATAGTTATTATTCTCAGCAACAAAGTATTAACTTATCAGATATACTTACATTAAGAAAATTCAATGAAATGCTAAAAAGGGATTCTTTAGATATTCAACTAGAGATAAAAAAATCAGGTATCGTTATAATAAAAAATGTTATTAGATATAAATTTAATATTAGCCAAGATAATTTACTGAATGATGATACTATTTATACTGTTGAAAAGTTTATTAAAGCAATATATTTTCAAAACTTAAATAAATACGTATATTATAAAAATGAGAAATTTTGGGATTGCAAATCTGATCCTGAAAAACCAACAAATTTGAAACCAGTTGAAAATGCCAAAAATTTTAATTTATTGTCTCCTGATCATTTAAATGATTCACCTCACAATCCTGCTTCTGGTTCTTCTAGTGAAGCTTCTACGAGAAAACCTAGTAAAGCTGATAGTAGCCTGGATTTATCTGAAGATAAACATGAATTTTCTCTGTATTTACCTAATGACCCTAACATTTTTTTTATTAATGAAAATAATAAAATTCAAAATTTTGAGGAATTATCATCTGCTATGCATTTACACTTAAAAAAGGCTAAAGAAGCTATTGTAGGTGAGCAAAATTTAAAACAGATATCATATGGCAGTGCAGGCACAGTTAGGTTTAATGAAAAATCTCATGTTTTTTTAAATAATAATATTCTAAATTGGACTTCTTATAAGTTTTATAAGGGTTCCTATGCTGAATTTAATAACAGTATGACACAAGTTTCAAAATATTCTCTTCATATGCAAATGGCCTTAAATTTATATGTTAAAGATAAGGGCATAAAATATGATAAAAAAGAAAGAAAGAAACTTAAACAACTTTTAAAAGTTTTAACCCAATCATTTTATATGATAAGTATAAATACTTATCTTTATTTCAATTCTAAAAAATTTGAACATTCTTCTTCTATTAGTTCAAACCAACCAAACACAACCTTATTTACAGATAAACCAAAAGACTATCATTTAAATGCAGATGAATTAAACTCTAACTTTGCTTGGAAACAAACTTCAGATAAACAATACGATAATCATAAAAAAACCTCAACTACACTACGCAATGATAGTTTTGTTAGAGACAGTTATGGGATAGATCCGAAAGATAGAGATGATAGTTTTTCTACTGTTAAAATTAGTGAATATGAACCATCAAACAATTTATTGGATCCTGATTCTAACAAAAGTTATACAAGATCCCATCAATCTATAAGTGAACTATCATCAACCAGTTCTTTATCCTCGGAATTACAAGCAGATTTACTTTTAAAAAGAATTTTTAAAGAATTTAATAGTTATGAACTTATTCTTATTGAACTATTCAAAATTTTAGATAAATTTAAAAAACTGAAGAATTATGATATCTTCAAGAAATCTATACACAATTTAGAATATTCTTGCAATTATGATAACACTATTCCACAATTAACCCCCCATTTCTTAAAAGATTCCTTTGATATAAATTACTGGGAGAATTTAAATATTCAAAAACCAAATCAACAACAGGAATCAAATGAAAGTACTGTTTCTGGATACAATAAGCTGAATCTGCAAAACATCAATAATATTAACCTATCTTCATCAGAATTGAAATCAGACGAAGATAAGAAAGCTAGTGAAATGGCAAAACTGAAGTTAAAAACAAGTCCAGAAAATATATTGAAATTAGTTCCATTTAGTCACTTTCAATCCACAAAATTTTCTAATTTAAATGTCAAACAAGATTCTAAAACCCCATCAAAGTCTTCGAAGAATCAAAGGCCTAAAAGATTTGTTACAAAAAAATATGTTAAAAAATTTAATAAAGATTTAAAATATGTTATAGGAAAAACTAATGAAGCTGTTTTGGTTCTAGAACAGCCACAGTCAGTTGAAAGAGATATAAATTTTGTTTATATTGCAAACGGAGTTTTAAGCTATAACACAGATATGTTGAGTCAATTTGATAATTTAGATTTTGAATTGTATAGGCATTTAATTGCATTACACTTTGATCCAGGTGAAGAAGGTTTGATTGAATATAAAGATTTATCACATTGGAGAAATCGTCTATTACATGATATGCGTTTATTATTATTAGACTATTCTGAAAAAAAACAACGATATCATAGTATGGTTGCTTTAGGAGTACTTCTAACACAACAAATATGTTTTCAAGATCCTTATGTTTTCTCTTCTATGAGAAATGATTCATTTTACTCAAACTCTAAAGATAATTATCAAACACATTATCATTCAGATAAGCGAAACTTTAGTTCAAAAACAGATGATATAATAAATGATGAACTGACTAATAAAAATACAGGTAGTATTTCAACTTTAAACTCATTAAATAAAAAATTATTAAAAACAGTCTCATCATCAACATCAATACAATCTTTAAGAAACTCAATTTCAAAACAAGAGAATCTTGATGAGCTAAGAGAATTACTGATTAAAGAAATGATTGCTGAAGATGTTGAAATTAATGGCGAAGAATTTACAAGTGCTGAATCCCAATTAAAAGAACTCATGAAAGATTTTTTAAACAATTTTAACCAATTAATTGAAGTTGTTAATCAAATATCTAAAATTACAGAAAGTTTTTTGAGTTCTGCTTTAACATTTATTGATAATCCAAAAGTTTCAAAACTTTTAGATATTATTAATGAAATGAAAGAAAAAGGTGAAAGTGAAGATTTAAGTGGAAGTGACCATGAAAATGAAGGAGATGGAAAGTTAGATGTGCTTAGCAAAGATTACAAAAAACTTGCTTCTAATTTCTTTGGCTTTCAAAAAGATAATAATGATACTAATATTGGTTCAGTAATTTTAAACCCGCATTATACTGGTTTATCTAATGAAAAAAATGTGATTAATGCAGAAACTATTTCTACATGTTCTGAAGAGTATGATGATTGGCTATTAAATAACGATTATGAAGACTTTTTAATTTATGATGGTTCAACTAGAGATGTAAAAGCTGGAACAAAGCTAGCTTTAATAGAACATTTAACATCTCATATTTATGTTGATCCAACATTTAATAAAGTCATGTATCAAATGTTTAGAACTATATTTTCATCAACATTTGAGTTCTTTACTTTCCTTGTCCTTCGTTATAACTTAACACCACAAGAAGGTTTAAGTTATCAGGAATATGACTTGTGGGTGAAAAAGAAACTAACTAGTGTCAAGTTATCTTGCTATATGGTATTTTATGACTTTTTGCAACATTACTGGTATCCACAATATTTAGAAAATGATTTAACGAAATTTAATTATTTACTAGAAGTATTTCAGAAAGATGGCATGCCTGATGTCGAGAACTTTATTAGTATGTTTACAGAAAAAATAATTGACCCATTAAGAACTAATTTAAATGATAAGTGTCATAATAATAAAGACAAAGATGCTATGAACAAAAAGTATGCTATTAAACACATTAAATCAAATTTATTTTTAAAAAATATTGAAGAAAGACTATGCCCAAGTTTCTTTGACTTTTTCTCATTTAGTGCAAAATCATTTGCTGAAACTTTGACTATTAAAGAGTTTGATTTATTTAAGAATATAAGTCCTTTAGAGTGTTTGGATAGAATATTGAGTAGTAAAAAGGCTATACAAGGTGGATCGCCAAACATCAAGACCTTTATCAATATGTCAAACACAATCACAAATTTTATTATTTTTCAAATAGTCAAGGAAAATAATTTAGCAAGAAGAGTTAAAATTTTAGAGAGATGTTTAGACATTATTGAAGAATTGTATAAATTAAACAACTTTTCAGCCTTAACATCTATACTGTCTGCTTTATCATCATCTGCAGTATTTAGATTGAAATCTACATGGAGTAAACTATCACAAGAATCTAAAGATAAAAACACGAGATTTGCAAGGGTTATTGATTCAAATAAAAACTTTAATACTTATAGAGAACTATTTAACTCTGTCAAATTAAAAGGGCCTGTAATCCCATTTTTTGGTGTTTATTTATCTGATTTAATTTTTACACAGATGGGTAATTCAGACTTAGTTAAAGTAGCTAATATTAGTGAACCATTAGTAAACTATGCTAAAAGAACCAAATTGTATTTATTAATAGACGAAATAAAGCAGTTACAGAAGAATTCATATGATGAAACATTAACCATGGATGGTCACTGTATGTGGTATGTAGAAACATACTGTTATAAGGACCCGCATCATACAATTTCTAAAAAAGATCCAAATTATATTCCTGATATAGACCAACTTTACAATATGTCTTTATTGATAGAACCAAAAAATGGAACGGTTCCTGTTAGAAATGTTTACGGTATCAACCAGCAAAATCTATATATTAATGACCTTGACCCATATACAAGAAAAGGAAGTGCTTTAAGAAACTCAATTCAAGTATCTAGCAATGAAGCAAAACCTAAAAAAAGCACAGTCGCTTTACAAGATAATACAAGTGTTGATTCTTTTATCAATACAGTAGGTGTTACACAAGGGCATTCTCAGTCTGGTAATAAACAAAGTATCAGTTCAAGTGAAGCTCCACTTTCTGTTTTTTCTAATCAATCATCCAGATCTTCGTCTGTGGTTGGATCAGGGCTCAGTGAAAGATCAAATACAAATACAAGTTCAAAAAGTAGATCAACGCATCACAGAACACAGTCAATAGGTGGTAGTGTTTTATCATCAAAGAAAGCAAAAAATCTAGCTTTTAAAAAATTGATGCAATTTGAGCAATAGTTTAAATGTTACTATATAGGTGATTTATATAATATTAATATTTAAACTTTAAACATTTGTGTTAATTTAGTAAGGTTGTCAAAGATAAATAAGTCAACCAACTCTTCTACTTGTTCCGGATTCAAAATATTTGAATATTTATTTGATAATTGATTTATAATTAATTCTACAAATTCTTCATTTTTATAAAAATAAACTTCACCTTCTTTTGAAAATTTAGAAATAAATCTTTGGTCGACATGATATATTGTCTCTGTGTCTTTATTTTCAAGGTCAATATCTTCTCTTTTTTTTTTTGAAGAAATCACTTCGCCTGTTTCTATTAAATCATATAAATCAAAATCAAATCCAAGGTTAGAAACTTTCATATAGTCTTCAATAGATTTTGTATTCCAATGAATGATATTATTAAATTTGTAGTTGCCTGAGCTATCAAAAACAACATCCAAATCAGTTAAAACTTCAAAATCATTTCTATAAAATGGATTCATCATGTTATCATTACCTTTTCTGTTAATAATTGAAAAGAAAAGACTTATGACATCTTCTGGGATCCAAGAGTCATCATGTATGGATGACAATAGTAAAAATGATTTGTAAAATAACTCATATTCTAAACTTTTAAATATTTTGAATTTAGAAATGAAGATTGTATCTTTAGTGTCAAGTAAGATACCATTAAAAGATTGGAAGTTGTGATCATTTTTTCTTGAATTCATAACATTAAAAATTCTAGTTTTTGCTTTACTATAATGAGGAACATCACTCATTGCAGATGTAAATAACTGTTTCCAAAAGCTATCTTTAATATTATTTGAGAATATAGGATCTGGCGTTAATGAAAGTTGATTGAAAATATTTTGTAAAACTTCATGATGAAGAGCATTTCTATACTTTTGAGAATATCTAAAATTAGTAAATTTAGCAATTATGTCGTCATTTTGTTTCATATTTTCAAACAGATCTAGCTCTTCCTTCTTTCTTATAAATGTCATACCAGGCTTTATAATCATAAAATTTTCATATTCATTAAACATTTCAAATTGAAACATATCAAATGTTAATAATCTATTGAAATCAAAACTCGCAACGCCATATTCCTCAAGTATATTAATTAGGTCAGATTTACTACTCTGTTTGATTTGTCTCCATTTAAATTTAACGTTATCTTTATAAAGAGAATCCGGATAATTATTTTCAAAATCATTGTTAAATCTAATAACTTTATTTTTAGAATACTCCCCTTCTTTTATATCTGATACACCAGAAAACAAAAAATCTATAGATTCACTGCATATGGTACGATCTATAATAACATTAGTAGTTTTTATAATGTTGATTTCTAAATCTTTATTTTTATCAAAATGTTCATAAATTTTATAAATATCATCATCTGATAAAAAGAATCCTGTTAAAAGAAAAATAGGATACTTTTTCATTCTGGGGATGTTATCTGATATAGACTGTATAGTCTTTATAGCTTTGGCAATGGAACTACCTTCTGATAATAGGAGAATAATGCAATTACTATGATCTATATTCCGAATAGAATTGTCTTTGTTGTTAGAGAATTGAATAGCAGGGAGTTTTAATGGATAAACATACGGAGTTAATTCAAAATTATCTGACCAGCTAATATTAAAATAACGAATTTCCTTAGACAATTGGACTTTTTCTTCACGCAAATTTCCTGTATCATATAACCCTAGTATTTGAAGCATGAGTTCATCTTTTAAAATATCATCGTCAATATAGTAAATGTCGCTATTATCAGATTTAATATAAGATTCCAATGATAAATTGGAGTCATTATTGTTGTGAAATTTATAATTATAAAATGTATTATTATATATCAAAGTCCTTAAAACTAACAATAAGATCATAAATAAAGACAATGATGAAACAATTATCAATCTCTTATGTGTTCTTAATGTCGTCTTGAACTTATTCTTAAAGAAGGTATGAATCAATACCATGATGGGTCTTTAAATATGAGCTAATCCAAAAAGTAAAATTTAATAATAAATAACTCTGGTTAGATTATAGTATATTATTTGGTCATTATGTCTAAAAAATAAGAATAAGACAATGGTCAATCTAAAAATAAATTTTAAAAAAAGGAAAAAAAAAAAATGCAACTATTCCAAAGATGTTATTAGTCTATAACGTGACGAAAGTAATAACTGCACGGATAAAAATTGTCTAATATAAAATTGGAATAACCTTCAAGTATACACTCTGACTCTTTGGTGCATAAATTTAAGCGGATTTTTTTTTTTTTCATTTTTGGAAAATAACGCGAGTAATTAAGCGAAAAAGCTAACCACTTAAATATACTATAAATAACCGAAATTTTAGTATATATATCTTCTTAAGCGAACAAAATTATAAAAAACGAAAAACAAAAAAAAAAACAGAATTTAAAGAGGGTGGATAATAATATATAAACTGTTAAACAAAGATATTTAAGTCAAAAGCTTTTTTTTTTGTGAAATTATAAATATATGTATTTCTAAGATTAAAATTAGTTTATAATATTTATTATATCTGTAATATCATTATTATGATAATTAAATGATAACCAAGGATTAAATATATATTTGAATATAATTTAAGATAAAATAAAATAAAAATGTCTAAACAAGTTAACTATACAGACGACTGTGAAAGAGCTGCTAATACTTTAATTAATGCATTTGATGACTCACCTTCTAACGATTATTTGATGAAAAAATTTATGAACATTCCATTAGACCAACCATGTTCCAGAAAAAGAATGAAATGTATTTTAGAATATTTCTGTTGTTTCTATCATGATCACGGTGCTGAGATTGCAGAAGTTGATGATTTCAATACAGTTGCAGTTTATACAACTCCTAATAATCATGTGGAGCAATGGATGACTGATGATGAAAATTTCAATCAAATCTTCTTCCATGATTTACACGATCTTTACGATAAGTTTATTCCCTCTGATATTGATTACTTTTATTTATTCATCGTTGGTAGAGATTTAAAAGATAAAACCAAAGGTAAGGGTAATTTAAGAGCTATTTTTGAGACATATAAAAAAAGAGCTGATGAATCTAATTCATGTATTGTACTAGAAGCTATTAGTGAAGAAGCTAAGAGTGTTTATGAATACTTTGGTTTTAAAAATTATTCTAAATTTACATTTGGTAAAAATGAGCTTAATAGAAAAGGTGAATTAGATCCAAAAGGTGAAGGTTTTGATGCATACTTGATGATTTATTACAAAGACCCATTCCCAGGGTATATTGAATAATTATGGAGAACTATAAATATATAAAAATGTATATATCAAAAGAAAAGAGATTAATTAATCAAATTGAGCTTTATGAAGAATAAAAGTCAGTAAATAAAAACACTTTTCCACTTGCATTACCGCCTGCAATCCAATTTTGAGTTTGATGCCATGCAGTTACGGCAGGAACGGTGGCTGTTTCTAAGTGAGCAAGTTGCTTACCCTTAGAACTATAAATATCAATAGCTCTTGACATATTAGCAATTGCAAATACATCCTTATTTGGTTTGAATCTGGCTTTTAAAATACTAGTCCATTTTCCTGTTTTACAATTATGTGTAATTGTATTTGTTGGTGACATTTCTTCTGAAACTCTTCGCAGTTCTTCATCATCAAAAAGCCTTATTGTATTATCATAACCATTACAAACTAAAGTATGATCAAAAGTTGAATAGTTTACAGCACTTATTGATAATCTAGAATCATAAATTTTTACTGTACTGGCAGTTGAAAGAGGATTGTTTTCAATGTCATCAGACTTAATTATCTTTCTAATATCCCAAATTTTTAATGTTCTATCCAAAGACCCAGTGGCTAAAAGAGTTCCATTACTGTTTGGATCAATATCCATAGATCCGATTTTCTTATCAGCTAGCCTTAAAGGGATATTATGGCCACTCTCATTAAATTCCATTCTTAAATCATGTTTGAAAAATTCACCAGATAAGGTTGTAAAGCAGATATTATTAGTGTCTATAAATTTTAAATCACTAATTCCATTATAACCAGATAGATCTGGGTTTAAATAAAATACTTCTTTGCAATTTAGCTCATTAAGATCCATAATTCTAAAAGATCCATCGTATGAAGATATAAATAATTCTTGATTTTTAAAAGGTACAAGTCCAATATTACCAACATTAGATTTAAACAATTGAAATTTTGTGATGTCCGGTATTTCACCCATTTCTTCATCTTGTGGTGTTTCTTTAACATTCCAAAAACCAACCATACCATCTTTATCACCACCAATAATTAATTTTTGATCAACCAATGGATGAAAGAATAAAGAAGTAACCCTTGAATCAACAATTTTTATTTCATTTGGTTCAAAATATGGATATAGCTCTAAGTTATTAAAGTTGTTGTTTGAAGTTAAGTCATTATCTTCTTCTTCTTTAACAGAAATATCTTTTTTCAAGTTAAAAAAATCACCAGCTGATATCTTGGACAAATCAGTTTTAACCAAGTTCTCTGGGTTGGATACTAAATCACCAAGCTTTATATCACCAGTAATTCTAAAATTTTTCTTTTCCTCTAATTCTTCTTGTAGATCATTATTGCTATTAAAATCATTGCTATTGCTTAAATCATCAAAGCCGTTCTTTTCAAAAATTTTCTCAATATTTTGCTCATCTAATCCTCTAAAACTATCTGGAATGTTAATTTTACTTTGTGATCTGGTATTTCTTCTTTTAGGTAAAGAAGAAACATCAATACTTTTTGACTTTGTAGTACTAGTTTTTTTAACTTTTTTGCTTGATAATCTCTTTGTTTCTTCTTTCTTAGGAACTACTTCCACTGTAGGTAATTTTTTAAAATTTAAATTTTTCAATAAATCATTATTTCTTTTTATGTTTTCTAAACGTTTTCTTTGAAACTCACTCAAACTATCACTCATATCAATTGTTAAAATATGTATATAAAATTATGATTCTGGTTTAATAGACTTGTTTTTAATCTTGAATATCATAATGGATTACGTCTGCAAAAATAAAGTAATTCAAAAAAAAAAAAAAAAAAAAA
>JAJMDG010000143.1:40253-66385 GCA_030565715.1 Hanseniaspora singularis (nom. inval.) | reverse complement strand
TTGCACAAGGTGCTACTACTAGATGGGCCTCGGATAGCATTCGTGATTGGAAAAACTTATTCTACTTTACTGCTGCTTTATGTCCTGTTGCTATTATATGGAGATTCATACTACCTGAATCACCTGTTTTTGTAGAAGAAAAAAGATTAAAGTTAGAAAGACTACAAAATGATTTAGAAAGGGATCAAAATGAAAATAGAGTTACAAAATGGCAATCTACAAAGGTATTCTTAAAAGAATTTGTATCCACTTTTAGAGCACATTGGGATAAACTATTATACCAATGTATATTAATGATTGCATTCTGCTACACATCACATGGATCTCAAGACTTATTTGTAACTTTGTTGACATCTTTAGGATACTCTAAAGAAAAAAGATCTAATATTAATATCATTGCGAATGTTGGTGCAATTGTAGGAGGTACTGTTGGAGGGTATTTATCAAATTACTTATCAATAAGATTTACTATATTGATAGGTATAGTTATTGGATGTGGTGTAATTTACCCATGGGGATATGTTACACATGTGAAAGCATTATCTGCATTTTGGTTACAATTTGCTGTCCAATTTGGTTTTGCTAATACACCAAGATATTTGCATTTATTGAATAATTTTGGAAATATGCCAGAATTTGCTAGTATATTTATAGGTATCGCTTATCAAATTGGTACCTTGGTATCTGCACCAGCTTCTACTATACAAAGTAAAATAGCGGCTAAAAATGGAAACTATTCTGCAACCATGTCTATTTTTTTGGCTATAGTTTTTGTAATTTTGTTCATTGTTGTTCTATTTGGTATTGACAATGACCCAATAATAAGTGAGGATCTTTATAAAAAAGAAATTTATATTTCACAACATAGTGAAATAATAGACAACGGAATTCCATTCGAAAGTGACACTAGTTCTCTTAAAAGAAATGAGCATCATTATGACGAAAATAAAATTGAAAACGCTTAAGATATATATACATATATAATTAGTTAATTAATAATAGAAACAAACCATTTAATTTTATTATATTATATTAAAATAAAAATTCAAAGTGTTAATGTATATAAGACATTAAATAATTATTATGTATACACTGGCCTTATGGGAATTCAGCTTCTAATACCTTGGCAAATCTTTGAATACCTTGGTCTAATTTATCTAAACTAACAGCAGCATAAGTACCTCTGAAGAAAATTTCTTGTTTAGGTTCTTCAACGCCACCCTTATCAGCAATAGTAAAGTCTTTAGCTTCAAACCATGCACCTGGAACCATTAAAACACCTTCTTTAATAATAGTTTCGTAAATGTGTTGTTCAATGAGTTTAGCATTGGACTTATAAGTTGTAGTAAATTCAGGGTGTGATTCAGGATTAATATCAATTGTAAAGAACATACCAGCTATAGGTGGGTTTACAATTACAGTACCGTTATCCAACAATCTTTTTGGAATATGCTTAAATAAGGAATCGATACAGAAATCTCTCTTAATAGTGTATTCCTTTCTAATACCAATTAACCAATCTAAATAACCAGATTGACCCCAGTCATTCAATGTCTTAGCAACGATGGCTTGAGAAAATCCAGAAGGAGATTGAATTGTAACTTCGTGGAACTTTAACATATGGTATAATAAATTTTTTTGACCAGAAATCCAACCAATTCTAGTGTTTGGACCCATGACTTTAGATAAAGAATCAAATCTTAAAACTCTACCTTCAGTATCAATAGATAAGAAAGATTTTACTAAAGAAGAAACAAACTTATCATGAGAAACCGGTTCTTCAGATAAAGCAGGACGTTCTTCAGGTTTGTAATATTCACCAGTTTGTAAAAAGTAATAAGGTTCATCTTCAACAATAATGAAATCATATTTACAAGCTAGATCATAAACCTTTTGTCTTCTATCTTCTGGCAATGATAAACCCTTTGGATTAGAACCAGTTGCTACTAATATTAAAAATTTAATTCTACCTAATTTTTCAACATCCCAGCTTTCTAATAATTCTTCTAATTTTTCTGGAATTATACCATCAGCATCCATAGGAATAGGGCAAGTTTTAACACCTTGTGCTTCAGTAGCAGCTAGAGTAGATGAAAATGCATATTGTTCAACCAAAATATAATCACCCTTATTACATAAACATCTTAAAGTTGATTCTAAGTTCCAAGTATTACCAATAGTGGTCAAAACATCATGGTCTTCATAGTTTTCCATTTTATGGATAATCTTGTTGTGCTCTTTAAAAAAGTTATTAATTTGTGGATGACCTTGAGAGAAACCATATTGTAAAGCTTTATCTAAAGATATAGTACCAAATTCTTCAGTTTCCAAGACATCAGTCTTATCTCTAGGAATGGTGAACTTTAAGATTTCTTGTTCAGCAGCAGGAGCACCAACACCATTAATAAATGGTGGCTTTGGAGATTCACCAGAAATATTAAACCATGGGAAATAATCACTCATTGGTAATCCACCACCCAAAAAAATAATGTTTGGATCTTGGAAATACTTGATACAGGTTTTTAAAGGAGATGGGACTCTAGCCTTTGCTTCGTCACTTAATAAATGGGATAAATCTTTTGCTAAAACCATTGTGTTAATAAAAGAAGTGTTTTGGTTTTACTTAGATCGATTCAAAACTTTTTCAATAAGCGTTAAGAAAAAATTAATATTTAAACAGATTATTATTTTAGAAAAATTTTTAATTGTTTAACCTAAGCATATACACACATATATATATGTATATGAATTTTTTATGACTAATTTTAATTTTTTTTTTTTTTTAATTCTAAAAAACAATAAAAATTACTATGAATCATTTACCTTTTTTTTTAGCGACGCAATTAAACTTTTGTTTTTTTTCATACTATTATACAAACACCGAATTATATCTTATTGAAAATGCCGATTTATTTAGTTTAATACATATAATAAATAAATTAAATTAAAGGTGTATTTTAGAATACTTATATGTTTATAAAAATGTTAAGGTTAAAACACTATGTGTCACTTCGCTAATAATAATGTTCTAATATTCAAATAGATTATAAAAATCTTCATATTATATGAAAAATTTAATACACTTAAAATTTGAATTTTTTTTTAAACACCGAAAATTACCGTACTAAAAATTAAAAACTTTTACCATTTTTAGTCTTATACTATACTCAAGTATAGAAATGCATACTGTATTTTTTTTTTTAAATGAAATATCAATTTATTAGCATATCCTTCAAATAAAATGTATACACTTATATTGTTTTATCTTTTTTTTTCATTGCTAAAACCCCCCTTTCTCAAAATGTAAATCTTAAAAAAAAAAAAAGAATGACATTACAAAAAACAAATTTAAAAACGAGGTTTCATTACTAATTAAAATCCAAAAATAAACATTAAATAAACTAAGATACATATAAACAAATTTTAGTATACACTTATAACTTTTTTGAAACTGCTAAGATATGATTGAAAGAAAGAATATAAGTAAAATGTTGTTGCTTCTTATAATATCATTTAGTATATCTTTACAAGCCTTTCCAACGATTTATGACAATACAGCTTATAATAACACAGATATACCAAATAGTATATTAGAGTGTGTTGACTACTACAAAAGAAACATTTCTAATAAATATAACAAAGATAAGAATTATTACAAAGTTATACCAGATTTACTACCAGGGTATATATCTATAGAAAGTCAATATGCCAAGACTGATAAAAAGGATACGTCTAAATTAATTTATACAAAACCAAAAAATATGTATAGTGGTAAGATTTCTGTTGATGAAGAATTGCAACACTCTTTATATTTCTGGAAGTTTGAAAAGTCAATTGATGTTAAGGAAAAGTTACAATTGAAAAAAAATGATACTTTAGTTTTATTTATTAATGGAGGGCCAGGATGCTCGTCCATGGATGGACTTTTGTTAGAAAATGGTCCTTTTAGAGTCAATTCAAATGGCGAATTGACAGGGAATCCAGGCTCTTGGCATATGGAAAGTGATATTGTATATCTTGATCAACCACTAGGAACTGGATTTTCCACAAAATTAAATCAAAAGGAGACAGATTTAGAATTTTATGATGCAGATTTAGATATAGAGTCCAGTAAAAATATAATTAACTTTTTGATTGAATATTACAAAATTTTCCCTGAGGATTTAAATAAGAAATTAATATTAGCTGGAGAATCATATGCAGGACAATATATTTTACATTTTACGAATAATATATGGAAATTTAATGACTTGATTGGTAAAAAAGTTATAAATCTTGATACTATAATGTTAGGTAATGCATGGGTTGATCCTATTGAACAAGGAGGTTCTTATTTATCTTTTTTCCAAAAAGAAGGATTATTCACAAATGAAAACAGATTAATGAGTAAATTATTAAAGCAACAAGAAACTTGCCAGAATAAAATGAATCAAATGGACATTTCCAAATTAACAGTTTATGATATTTCTGAATGTGAAAATATCATGTATACTTTTATATCATCTGTATTTGAAGAAAACGAAAAAAAATGTTTAAATGTTTATGATTATAGATTAGAAGAAAAGTCACCACAATGTGGGTCCAACTGGCCATATGAATTACCAAATATAAACAAATTTTTTAAAATGAACGGTGTTGAAGAAGCATTACATATTATTGATTTAGACGATGATGATGATAACAATGACCAAATAATTTCTTGGAAGGAATGTTCCAATAGTGTAGGATTTTATTTAAAAAATAAAAAGCATGCTGTGCCAGCTATAAGATTTTTACCACAGTTGTTAGAAAGGGGATTGAATATGTATTTGTTTAACGGTGATAAAGATATAATATGTAACAAGCTTGGTGTTGAAAATTATGTAAAGAAACTATCATGGAATGGTCAACAATTTTCAGCTGCTGCAAAATGGCATTCTTGGAGTCATGAAACAGAAGATAATGTAGTTGGTGAGTTCTTAAAAGATAGAAATGTTACCTTAATAAATATTTTTAATGGATCGCATATGGTTCCTTACGATAAGCCATTGGAAACTAGAGCTTTGTTCCATGTTATGCAGTTATTAGAATCTAAAGATAATATAGAAAAGGTTTCTTTGCCAAATATTGAATACGATGTTTTTACATATAATAATAACTGGAAAAGAGAAGCTGTCGTATACTATGATCTCGATGGAAACAAGATCATTAATTATAAAGATGATGACAACGATAAAGAAGAAGAAGAAAAGGAAGATAAGAATAAGAATCATGATGATGATGACTCTGATAGTGATGATGATGATGATGATGATGATGATGACGATGATTCATTAAAACCGCATCCTCAAGAGAAATCAATTTTACCAAATTGGATGTTATCATTAATATTTTTAGCATTATTAATATATGTTGTTAAGTACATCCTTGATAATATTCTATTGGGTAGAAAATCAGTTAGAGAATCTAGTATCTCAAGAATGAATGATGAAACAATCGTTGGTGACAATTCAGAAACTTCTTTCATAAACAATAATAATGGAAATGATTTAGAATATGGATTGGGAGAGACTGAATTTGATATTGAATTAGAAGATAATCATAATAATAAAAATTTATATGATGATTTAGATTTAAACAAAGACTGATGCCTTTATTTCTATTATTATTTTATACAAGTCGGTATATATATTTATATATTTATATGATGTATAATCTTCATTATATTTCTTATTATCTTAATCTCCTTTTTTTTCTTTATTTATAATTATTTATGGTTTTGGTATTTTTAATCTTTTACTAATCATACCACATCCGTGTAAAACAAATCCTAAGGTCATTATATGGAACTCACTAAAGTGGTTTTTAAACATAACACCTCCAATTAAATTATCATTTATCAAATCTTTTTTAATTAAAAAATGGAAAACAAAAATCCAGAACAAAGATGTTGGAATAGGTAAACCTTCAAAAAATTTGGATTTACCAGTTATATCCTTAGGTAGTGTTTGAACAGTAACATTGAATCTAGCTAATCTTGTTAAACCACAGAGAACAAAAAAGGATAAACCTAAGCAATCAACAGTTGTTTGTAACCCACAACAAAATGCAATCAAAGCAGGAGCAACCCCAAATGATATTAAATCAGCTAAAGAATCTAATTCTTGACCCATTAATGAAGATCTATTTCTTAATCTAGCAACTCTTCCATCAAAGAAATCAAAAAACATTCCAAGAACAACAAATAATAAACTTCTTTGTAAATATTTAACATCCATATCATTTATGTAGTATCTAGAACAAGAAATAACAGCATAAAAAGCACAGAAACCATTCATTAAGGTTATATAATCTGCTAAGTGTAGATTTCTAACCATTGAGAAATGAATAGAATCATCTTTAAACTTACTGATATCAACTTCATTTGGTGGATCTAATGGCGCAGTGTCAAAAGAAAAAATACTTGATCTTCTGGAACTATTTCTAGATACAAATGATCCAACATCTCCTTGATTTTCTTCACCATTTTCATCATCAGTTGTCGCTATAGCATTACTTAATTCACGCTCAGATTGTTCTGGTGAAAGAGATAATTTTATTTCGGAATTTGTTTTAAAAATACTATCTCTGATGTCTTCATCTTTAACAGTTTTAGTAGACATTTTTTATGCCTTTTATACTTGTTTAATGTGGTTTATTAAAAGCCTTAGATAAATAAAAATATTGAATATGGATTAAATGCTACTATAAACTTAATATTATAATATGTTTTTATTCAATATCCAAATATTTATATATTTATATATTATAAAACTTTGTTATTAGTTTTTTTGATCTCTTTCTTTTCTTTATGAAAATCAAATAGCATTATCATATATATACTTTTTTTTTTAAATTTTAATTTAAAAAAAGTTTTTATTTATTTTTTGAGTTTAGACCATATGAAAAAAAAAAAAAAAAAGAAAAGGTGTTTAATATAATAAACTAAATAAAAACCAAAGTATCATAATTACCGCTTTTTTTTTTGTAGATTTTTTTTTTTTACAAAAATGAAAATATAAATAAATAGTTGACTTCCCACATACAATCCACATCTTTTTAGCTAACTTTATACCCATAACAAAATCAATACATTATAGCACGTGTAATATTAATATATTAAGAAAATCTCAACAAATAAAATTACAATAATCAACAATAATAATTACTTTAAATAACGAAAAAATTGTTATCATTAAATAGTGTAGTAAATTTTATTCTGACATAGAATTATTTAAGTAAATAACTATCAAAAGGGCACATGGCGCAGTTGGTAGCGCGCCAGCTTTGCATGTTGGAGGTCATCGGTTCGACTCCGGTTGTGTCCATATTGTTGGTTATTTTTTTACATATTATATAATCTATTACTTTTTTATTGTAAATTATTTTAAATATAAAAATAATTTATATAATTATTAAAAGGGCACATGGCGCAGTTGGTAGCGCGCCAGCTTTGCATGTTGGAGGTCATCGGTTCGACTCCGGTTGTGTCCAGTTTATTAATTATTTTTTTTTTCTTTATGATCATTCCTTAGCGATTTTTATCTATAGATAAAATGTTCATTTTATAACTATCAAAAGGGCACATGGCGCAGTTGGTAGCGCGCCAGCTTTGCATGTTGGAGGTCATCGGTTCGACTCCGGTTGTGTCCATATTATTAGTTATTTTTTTTAATTTTTTATTAAAATAATTTCTTTTTTTTCATAAAAAAATTGAATAAACTTAATATTTAGTACACTGACTACTGTTTTAGTAAATAAAAATATATTGCTTTTTTTTTCTTTAGAAAAAATTTTAATTTTTTTTTTTTATGAAATATAATTTACTTAATAACATTATGATCTTTTTTTTTAATTTTTTTTGCTTTTTTTAAAGAAAAGTATTAGATAAATAAACCAAAGAGAAGTAAATAGTATATATTAAATAATATGGTTTCTTCTATTAGTTCATCTAACAAAAGAGCTCTTGAAAAAGAAATCATTAATAATGATATTCGAAATGAGACAAACAATAAAAAGATGAAGATTGAGGAAAAATCTGATGATGACGAAGAAGAAGAAGGAAAAATTGATTCAAGTAAGATTACAGCAAAGGATATGCAAGTTGCAAAAGAGACAGCAGAACTTTTTAAATCAAATATTTTTAAATTACAAATTGATGAAATAATAGCTAATGTTGAATTGCCAGAAAAGCATATCTTAAAGATGGAAAAATTTTTACACAAGTTGTATGATATGTTACAAGAAATTCCTGAATGGGGAAATGAAAAAAGTTTATCTGAAGTTGAACAATTTTTTCATGATAAAGCCACAACTATTCCATTTGTAGATCCTAAACCATTAAGTCATAATACAAATTATAAATTTGGATTTTTAAAACCTTCATCTGTATCTTTAGTTGGTTCTTTTGGTTTAAAATCTGCTATTTATCAACCAGAAGGTTCTAGTATTGATGTTGCCATTGAAATGCCAGAATCTTTAATTGAAAAGAAGGATTTTTTGAATTATAGAATTATTCATAAAAGATCTGTTTATTTAGCATTTTTAACACATCATTTAAATATTTTAATGGAACAAAATAAATTTAACAAATTTGTTCAAATAAATTACAGTTTTAAAAACGATGATCCATTACAACCTATTTTAAACATATCATGCATAAAAGACAACTCAAATTCTGGAAACAAAAAAGATAAATTAAGTAATAATTATAATTTCTACAAAACCAAATTTTCTATTAACATCTTAATAACATACCCTGAGAATGTATTTGAAAATAAGAAATTATCACCTCAAAAAAACTGTATTAGAATTAATAAAGTTAGTTCAGAATCAGATGAGGAAAATGAAAACATCCCTACTTCAATTTATAACTTTGCAGTATTATCTAATAGCTACCAAAATCATTACTTAAAATATTTACATAGAACTAAGAAATCTACTGAATCTTTTAAAGAAGCAATGGTATTGGCTAGAATCTGGTTATCACAAAGAGGATTTACTTCTGAATTAGGAAATGGATTTGGATATTTTGAATTTTCTATATTAATGGCCTCTTTATTAAACGGTGGTGGTTCACAAGGTAACAAGATTCTTTTACATGGTTTTTCATCTTATCAATTATTTAAAACTTCAATTAAATACATTGCTAATATGGATTTAGATAAATCAGGCTATTTACAATTTAGCTCAGATCCTGAATCTAATAACAATGCTTCTAAATATATTAATGAAGGAGATGAATTTGATGGTCCTTGTTTATTTGATAAGTTTACAAAAATTAACATATTAGCCAAAATGAGTGTACAAACTTATAATACATTAAAATTATATGCTAAAAACACTTTAATAGCATTAAATGACCAAGTTAAAGATCAATTTGAATCTATTTTCCTTACCAACTTAAAGAAAAATCAGCTTTTAAAATACGATTTAATTGTTGATTTGGATTTACATAGCATAATTAATGATTTAACTGAAAAATTTGATTCTAAACAAAAAATTACATGTTTATCTTTTGAACAATTTGTTAAAAATTATGTATCAAACCTTGTTGAAAAAAGTTTAGATGAAAGAATTAAATCATTTGATATTGAATTAATAAACAGCAATGTACAAAGCAAAACTTTTTCTATTAATAAAAGAAAAATAAATAACAAAATTGTAGGTTGTAAAATAAAGATTATTTTAGATTTAGATGAATCTGAAAAATTAGTTACTAAAGGACCTATTAAAGATGATTCTGTTGAAAATAACAAATTTGAAATTGCTAAATTTAAAAAATTCTGGGGTTCTAAAGCATCTTTAAGAAGATTTAAGGATGGTAGTATCGTTTATTCATGTGTTTGGAATAACTCATCATCCCACTCTGTTATAATTGATATTTTAAAATATACTTTACAAAACCATTTAGGTGAAGGTTGCAAAATTTCTAACTTAAAAGATTTAACTATTTTACAACAATTAATAAAACTACCAAATGTTTCTGGTAGTAAATCACAAAATGTTTTAAACTTAAACAATTATTTCAATTTAAAGAGATCATTTGATGAATTGTATAAGATAATATTTGCTATGAATGATTTACCTTTAACTATTAAAAACATACAACCTACCGGACCTGCTTTAAGATATACCTCTGTTTTACAACCTGTTCCATTTGCATACTCAAATCCTGAATTTTTACAAGATGTTATTTTAGAATTTGAAAGTAGTAGCAAATGGCCAGATGAAATTGCTTCTTTAGAAAAAGCCAAAGCTGCTTTTATGTTAAAGATACATGATAATCTTTTAGCTAACCACTCTGAATACAAAGTTACATTTTCAAGAGATGAAACAATTCCTTTGAACTTAGAAATAATCACAATGAATATTTATACACCTGAAGGTTATGGATTTAAATTTAGAGTTTTAACAGAAAGAGATGAAATTTTGTATTTAAGAAGTATTGAAAATTGTAGAAATGATTTGAAAAAAGAATTAGAAAATACATTTTTGAAATTCATTCAAGTTTATAAAAACTCTGTTAATCATACAAGAACTATTGAAATGTTATCACATAGCTATCCTATGTATGCACCAACATGTAGACTTTTCAAGCAATGGTTAGATTCTCATTTATTATTATCACATCTACCTGAAGAATTAATTGAATTAATTGCAATGCAGCCATTTGTTAATCAAAATTCTTATTTCCAACCAGGATCTGTTCAAAACGGATTTTTAAAGATTTTGAAATTTTTAAGTAAATGGAACTGGTTAGAAGAACCATTGATTTTAGATTTAATTAAACCAGAAGAGCATAATGATGAAGATTCATTAGAAAATGAAAAATCTGATGATGATGAAAATAATGATGATGATGAAATATCAGAATTCAACTTAAAAAAATTATCTGAAAAACTAACTGTTTCTCAATATAAAGAATTCCAAACTGGATTTGAAGAAACAAGAAAAGCTAATCCTACTGGTTTAAATTTCCAATTTTTTGTAGCATCTAGAGTTGATCCAAGTGGTATTCTTTACTCTAGTAATATTAGTTTAAGTATAGCAACAAGATTAACAGCATTATCCAAGATTGCTATGAATCTAATTTCACAACATGGTGTCAATGAAAAAATAATTGGATTATTATTCACACCAGGTTTAAAGGACTACGATTTTGTCATAAACATTGCTATTCCTAAAAATTTGAATTCATCTTCTGGTATTTTAGGTAAGTTCAAAAACATTGATTCAATGCTAAGAAAGTTCCCAGATGACATTTCAGAAATCACTGATTTAATGGATCCTACTTACCAATTAATGAAATACTTAAACAAAAAGTATGGTTCTAATATTATCTTTTCTTATCAAAAATACATAACTTTGAATGGAAAGAATAATGGTATACCTGATGACTTAGATGAAGAAACATATAATGTTATTACAGGTTTAGTTAAACCATTGTTCAAGGGAGGAAATAAAGTTAAATTTAGAGTAAATTTAGATGCTGATGTTGTACCAGTTAATGATGTTGATGTTCAGTTAAACTTAAATGGTATACTAACAGAAATTTCCAACTTTGGATTTGATATTATAGATAGTGTAACAAAAAATGTTTAAAATATATATAAACCAAAATTAGTTAAGATTTAGCTATTTATATATGATATATATTTTAATATAACTTTTTTTTTTTACTTAAAATATATCTAGATTTTTTTTTTTGTGAGGAATAATTTTTATGGGGAGAAAGCAAAGAAGAAAAAAAGTAAATTTAATAAAATCATATCATAATAAACATCAGTTGACATGAATAAATATAGATACAAACCAAATAATTAAACACTGTAGTTTTTTTTTAATGAATATATATATATAATTTTAATAACTATGGTTGATAATGAAAGTTTTATAAAAGATGGACAAAGTTGTGTTGATGAAATTTTGCATAGTCTTGAGAATATAAATAACGAAGATATTACAGAACAGGAGAAAGAATATATTAATAAATATAGAGCTAAAGAATTAAAGGCTAGAAAACATTTGAAATCACAGGTTTATTATGCAGTTATGGCTGTTTTATTTTTTAAATTCTTTACATTTTATGAATCTACATTTTTTTTAATTCTGAGACTTACACTTACTTGGGGTGTGTTTACGTTTTCTGAAACTGCTAGAAAAGCAGTTCAAATGGCATTAAATAGTGATGGAGGAGTCGATACAATCATTAGTAATTTAAATAGAGAGTTAAGATCGAATCAAGGGGATAATATTAACATATCTACAAATAACCAACCAAATGTATCAATTAATAATAATAGCATGTCTCATGAACTAGATGATTTAGATAGTGTAGATTTTACAGCAACTTCTGGAGAAAATCCATCAAATATTACATCATCATTAACAAATAGAAATTTAAGAACAAATGAAGAAACCTATAACAATAATCCAGATTCCAATACAGGAACAGTTACCTTTAATGCCCACTTTGGGGCAATAAACTTCAGAATAGAAACAAATGCAGATTTTGGAGGTGTTTATGATGCAGTTAGTAATAATAGCAATAACATAGCGGGAAATTTAACATCAATAACACCATCATTAGCTAATAAAATTAAAGCTGCAAGTGAAGATTTTTTTATGCAGCAATTCAATAAAAAGTTTAAATTTGTTATCTATGCAGATTTAATAATGATTGTTTTTAGAATTATGTTTCCATTAAAATATGAATATTTTAAAGACAGAAGGGGTTATGCTTTTATTGATATACTCTCAGAATATAAAAAATATCCTAACTTTTTTAATAAAAATGAAATTATTTTAAACACTTACAATATATTTTATGAAATTTTAATATTAGGACTTCATATAACTTTATATCAAGTTGCATGTTTAGAAAATCCTAGTATACATAAATTAAAAAAAAAGATGATACTGTTTCAATATAGATGTAAGCAGATGCTAGAAAAACAAAAAGAGTTTGATGAACTTAAAAATAAGAAAATTCTTATTAAGCATACTAAACCATTTAACTTAGTTACTGTAAATGCTATAGAATCAATTATGAAGGATTGAAAATTCAATATTATGATTTTATTTACTTAAGTATCTATATATATGCTTACCAAACCCGATTTGGTTTTATTTAAAATATATATTATAAACTAATTTATTGGGAAATTGGACAATTCTTTAAATACTCAGCTTTACTCTTTAAAATTCTTACAGATTTGAAAAAGATTTCTTCAGGAGTCATAGCACCAGTACTTTCTACATTGAAAATAAAGTGATCTCTTATTCTACCCAACTTTACATCATTCTTAAATTCATCATGTCTTAATACTTCTCTTGAAACAGTATCTTTTCTTTCATCATTAACAAAAGCTTTACCTTCTTCATCAATACCAATAACACCATTAGGGAAGCATTTTTGTAATCTTAATGCAGAATCGCCCTTAAAGGTTTGTAAAAGTTGTATATGTGGTAATAATCTATAAGAAGCAGTAGCTACAGGTGAGAATTTTGCGTGGTCAGCACCAACACCTAAAATACAATGAACTCTTAAAGAAATTTCTTGACCAGGTCTTAGTTTACAAATTAAAATATCATCATCACAAGGAACAATAGGCTTGTTTGCAAATATTTCAGCTTGATTACCTTCTGGTTGGAATTTCAAATCTCTAGAATAAACACTTGAGTTGTGGTATAAAATTTTTGGATCGGTACAATCTTTTGGAGCATTAACATTTCTTGTACAAGCAACATCTAAAGTTAAAACAATTGTATTTTTATCAGTATATTTAGATTCGGCACCTTCATCACCTTCACTTGTATTTTCACACCATGTTAATTCTTCAGGATCTATCTGTAGAGGAACAAGTCCAATTCTATGAGCTAAAACTTCATCTTGTAAAACAGATGTGTTGTTATAAATATAAACAGCTTCAGCTGCAACACTAGGAACTTCAGAAATCATAATTCTTCTAAAAGCATTAGCTATAGAAGTATCGACATGTTTCAAATCAAAATTACATTCTCTATCTTCTAAAGATTTAATGTCAACTTCTACAGTATTTTTAAATTTTTCAATATCCCATACAGTGTCTGCACTTCCTTGTGAATAACTTGGGAAGTCAGTGGAAGTTACATTAGTTACTCTATTATATTCAATATTGACAATCTTATTATCAGCCATTTTATCTTTTTAATGTTAATATTAATGATTTGGTTGTACTAAGATAAATATTTTTTTTCTTTTTTAATCACTTGTTGATTTATAGTTTAAAAATGATATTATCTTGTATTATTTTTTTTTAATAAATTTATTTTTTAAAAAATTTTCTTTTTTTTTTTTTTTTTTATTAGTAATAGTTCTTTTGTTCAAAAAGAAAAGTATTTTTTAATTTTTAAAAAGTTTCTTTTTTTTTTTTTCTAACAATAACTATATACATTCTTACTGATTTAGGAAAGTTTAAATATAAATTCAAAAAAAAAAAAGAAATATCATATGTGTACACGTGATATATAATAAAAATCATTTAATTAAAATATAAAATAAACTTAATTCAAAACATTAAAATTGTTATAAATTTCTATTAATGCTTGTTTTATAAAAATATCTGAAATAGAGTTTATAAGTTCATCATTTTTCAAATCATATAAGCAAGAATTGGTTTCAGATATAGTAAAAGATATATTTGTTTTATCATTATCTACAGAAAATTCATACATTAATATATTATCATTGTTTAAATTTTCTGTAGCCATTATTTCTTTAACCTTATTAAAAACATTAGTTATTTTTTTATTGGTAAATGTATAAATATCAGCATCTGAAAAAACTTTGGATTTATCAAATGATAAAACCTTTTTCCAATTATGCAATAAACTGCTTTGTGTGTGTATGTAATTATTTTTTAAGTTATTTGTTTTATTTCTTGATCCAATAAATGTTAAACAATCATTATCTAAGAAATAATTTTGTGCCCAACATTTTAAATATAACTCTGATCTTAAATACAAATCGTTATGTTTTTTTAATGATGTACTTTTAAACTCAAATGGTATTAATTTATCTCTTTCTTCATCCACATTTGCAGCATCTATTTCGGCTTGCAAAATAAAATTTAATCCGTTTAATTTAAAATTATTAAAAATGTAATGAACACTATTATCATTAGCATCAAAAGTTGATGAATCTTTTGTCATCAAATATTCATAACTAAAACCTGTTATTGAGGCAGATGATAAAACTCCTTTATTAAAAGGTTTTTCTATAGGTTGAAAAAATATCATTTTTTTATATTTAAATGCTCTAAAACTAACATTTTGATTTTTAATATTGTTGAATAGCATAATAAGTTTAGTCATAACTCCTCTATGACCAAAAAATATAAAATCATCTTTTTTTACTTTATTTTCTTGTATAAAATGATTGGCAAAAAATGAGAGTGAATTCAATGAGATTCTTTCTTCTTGTGTTATTTGTTTAAAATTAGGTGAAACTATTGTTAGTGCAGCATTAGTTTTATATTTTAAATCAAAATGTGATAATGAATCAATTTGGATTTTCTCTAATATAAAATTAAATACAGATTCTGGTAATTCACTACATCTTTGACCTAATATTTCACCATCACAATGGTCTACAAATTTCCAATCAAACACATACTTATCGCTTTGAAATGATTTACCTACATATCCAATAGTTTCTAAATCTGTAACAACATCATCATCATCTATTGTAAGTTTTTTTAAAGATTCAATAACTTTAAAATCATCTTGAACTTCATTTTTTAAATTAATTTGTAATTTTTCATTGAATTTATAAAATGAATAAATCTCTGTATTATTGAATGTAACTCTAAAATTATATTTATCTATGAATGTAGAAAATAGAAGAGTTTTAAAATCATTATAAAATAAATAAAAAGAATTAAAATCTTCGTTTTTAAATAAATTAAATATTTTATTGAATAATATAAATTTATTCGATTCTTTTTCATTAATGTCTAATTTTTTAAAATTTGCTAAATCTAAGAATATAATAGATATTGATATAACATTTAGCCTAGTGCAGTAACTATTTTTTATACTTTCTTTAATACATTCCATAAATGATAGAATACCAGTTAAATAAATATCATTACAATTTCTAATTGATTTTTCATAAAAATCTTTTATTGAACTATCATTTAATAATATATTAAAGCTGTCAATTAATTGATTAAATAATGAAGTCTTATCAAGCACAAGTTTGTCTTTAACACTTAAAAAAGATGAATCTTCATATAAAGAAATTATCTCTAATATATATTCATTGAGAATTGAATTTTGAATTTTGAATTCTTCAGGCATTAATATTCTAAATAACAACTATGTTATTGGGTTTTAAATATTTTATAAATTTTCAAATTAAATCGATGATTTTCTTTCTCATCATTTTTTTTTTTTTTTAGTGAAATAAAAATTTCCTAAAGCATAAATGTGTATGTTTTCGGGTTAAAAAAATGTTTACATTTTGATACTTTTTAATTTTAAAATTCAAAAAATATATAATTAATTTTATTATATTAATAAAAAAATATAAAAGAATTAAATTTAATGTAAACAAGGTGACAAACATAATTAAACAAAAAACAAAAAAATAGATAAAATAAAACCATCAAAACATTAGTAAAACATAATGTCAGATAACGATTTAGATTTCAACTCCGATTTAGATCTAGATATTGATTTAAATTTACCAAATAAAAGTGAAAATTTTGAATGCACTCTAGAGATAGATTTTAAGGATACATTAATCAACATAACATTCTTTATTAGAGATTATTTGTTTAAATTACAAAACCAAATAACAACAGAAAATGATCTCATTGAAAAATTTCAATATGAAACGTTTTTTGAAGGATTAAATTTTATATTAAAAAAATTAGAAGATGGAAAATCTAATTTGAGTTTATCTGAAATGCTAGAAATAGATCATTCTATAAGATTATGTCAAAAGTTTATTAATAATATTCTTATAAATATTATAAAACATGGTTTTTATATTAATATAGATTTTCAAAAAATATTTAATATTTTAGATAGAAACTCAATGTCATTTTCCAACATATTAAAATTTAATTCATTTTTAATAGACAATAATAACTGTACATTTAAAAATGTACAAGAATTTACACACAAAATTAAATTTGAAGAGAATCTTGAAATTGAAAACTTAATAACATTAGAACTTTCTGATACTATATGGCCTGTAAAATGGAAATTACTAGATATTGAAAAAATTACAAATATAACCAATAATTTACATCAATTATATTTTAAAAATACAGATTTATTAAAAATTGAGTTTTCAACTAATGAACCTAATTTATTAAAATTTTTGAATAACAAATTTGAAATTTTAAAGTATATTTTAATATTATCAAAAAATTTAAATAATTTAACAAAAATAAAGAATACAGTACTTTTGAATTTGGGAAATAATTCTAAGAATAAGAATAATAGTGACAATGTAATAATAAACGGTTTATTTTATAAATATTTAAATGAAATATTTCCTATATTAGATGAATATGAAAATAGTTTGAGTGAAGAAATTATGAAAAGTTTAAAAATAAAAATAATTAAAAG
The DNA here is from genome assembly GCA_030565715.1 of Hanseniaspora singularis (nom. inval.). NCBI lineage: Eukaryota > Fungi > Ascomycota > Saccharomycetes > Saccharomycodales > Saccharomycodaceae > Hanseniaspora > Hanseniaspora singularis (nom. inval.). Next base: position 48,742 of record JAJMDG010000143.1, on the reverse strand, counting down.
ATTATCAAATAAATTGTTATTAGTAGCTAAGATTGATTTATATAAACCTACAAGTAGTAATTCTAATGAGAAGGGATATTCTTATTATATTGAAATGGTAGAAACCATAAAACAATGGATTCAAAATGATCAACCAAAAATGAATCAAATGGTTCATGATGACTTAAAACCTTTGGCTATTCCAAAAGATAATAATTATGTAGATGGTAAAAATAAAAAAGCAAAAAAACGAGCTGGTGTTAAATTAACTAAATACAGACAAAAGTTTAAAAAAACAGGAAAGCTTGATATATTACAAAATAGATTAGAGTTTGGAAAAGAAGAAGAATTTAGTAATGGAAAAGACCAGTTTATGGATAATATGGAGGATTCAGGATTAGGTATGGCTGTAGGAAATGTTTCAAAAATTAAAAATGCTCAGAGAAGAAATAAAAAATTATTATCTGATAAGAAAGTTTCAAAAAAAAGAAATTAATATTTCTCATTTAAAAAAGATATATATTATTATTATCTAATACCATATATTAAAACTTAATAGATTAAAAAAATAAATCACTTATCTAAAATAGGAATTGTTGATATAAACAAAGTATAAATTTAAAAAAATCAAAAAAAAAAAAAAAAAAAAAAAAAAAAAAAAATTTTAAAAAAAAAAAAAAAAAAAAAAAAAAAAAAAAAAAAAAAAAAAAAAAAAAAAAAAAAAAAAAAACTTGTTACAAAAAAAGAGAAAATAAAAAAAAAAAGTATATATATATATATCAAAAAATATAATATTTTTGTTAGATTAAAAAATTAAAAGAAAATATGACCAGGTAGACTATTAAAATAATATATTTTTCAATTAAATATACTTAATTTCATAAACATATATTATATTTTAAATTGTTAACATAATATGACATCATTATTTGGATCTCCTAGTAGAAATCCTAACAGAAACACACAAAAGGTAATTAATAATACTAATGTTAGGTTAGGGAATCCTAACGATGATATGGATAAATTAGCTGGAAATATTAATAATCTGTCATTTCAAAATCAACAACATTTATATAACAATCAAGATGCTTTTACAACACCAATAAAAAACAATGCAAATACCCACTTAAATATACAAACACCTGAACTTGGTGATTACTCTATGATGGATGTTGAAGAAAGTAATGATGAAAATGGTAAAGTAAATTTTCAACAAGATGGAAGAATTTATAATCAACAAAGAAGAGTTAATAATAAACCTTCTCATGAAAATGATCTAACAAATTCACCAAGAAAATTACCTCAAAATTTTCATTCAAAAGCTGGATCTCAAAAGACAAAAAGATTGATAAATGTTTGTCAAATGTATTTTTTGGATTATTATTGTGATATGTTTGATTATGTAATATCAAGAAGAGAAAGAACTAGAGAGGTTGCAACCATGTTACAGAATAGTAATGGATCTGAAGAAGAAATAAATAGATATTGGTCTAATTATTTTCAAAAAGAATCAAGAACATTAAGAAAAAGAAGAATGAAACCTAAAACTAAGGATTTTGAAATTGTAACTCAAATTGGTCAAGGTGGTTATGGTGCTGTTTACTTAGCAAAGAAGAAAGACTCAAATGAAATTGTAGCTTTGAAAACAGTAAACAAAAAATATTTTTCTAAAGAAACTGATTACTTTTTAACAGAAAGAGATATTTTAACTATAACTAGATCTGAATGGCTAGTTAAACTTTTATATGCCTTTCAAGACAATCAACATTTATATCTAGCTATGGAATTCGTTCCAGGAGGTGATTTTAGAACTTTATTATTTAATACAAGAACTTTAATATCAACACATGCTAGATTTTACATTAGTGAAATGTTTTGTTCAGTAAATGCGCTACACGAATTAGGATATACACATAGAGATTTAAAACCAGAAAACTTTTTAATAGATTCAAAAGGTCATATAAAACTAACTGATTTCGGATTAGCAGCTGGCCAAGTTTCTAAAGGTCGTATTGAAAGTATGAAACAAAGATTAGAACAAGTAAGAGATTTAAATCAATTAGAATTTAAGCCAAAAACAATGGAAGAGAGATTAGCTTTATATCAAAGAGCTAGAAACGAAGACACTAATTATGCTTCAAGTACAGTAGGATCTCCTGATTATATGGCTTTGGAAGTTCTAGAAAAAGGTAGACAATATGACTTTACAGCTGATTATTGGTCTCTTGGTTGTATACTATTTGAAAGTTTAGTAGGTTATACACCATTTTGTGGAAGTAATTCAACTGAAACATATGAAAATTTAAGAAATTGGAAGAATGTTTTAACAAGACCTGTTAAATCAAATGGACAATATGCCATGAGTGATAGAACATGGGAATTAATAACTAGATTAATTGCTGATCCTATAAATAGATTAAAATCTTTTGAACATGTTAAAAGAATGAGATATTTTTCTGATATCGATTTCGAAGCATTAAGAACTGTACAACCTCCATTTGTTCCACAATTAGATGATGAAACTGATGTTGGATACTTTGATGATTTTAGTAATGAAGAACACATGGCTCGTTATGGTGATGTATTTAAAAGACAAGCTAAATTTGAAAATGATTCTTCTCAAGATGTTATGTCTAATATTTTAGGGTTTACCTTTAAACACAGAAAGGGTAAATCTGGTTCAACTGGTATTCTTTATGAAGGTTCTAGAAATGTTGATCCATTTGCTACATTTTATTAAATGTAGAATTATATAAATATATAATAATAAGTTATAATTTGAATATTTTAAAAATATCAAAAAAAAATGCTCAATAACAGGATCGAACTGTTGACCTTAGTGTTATTAGCACTACGCTCTAAACCAACTGAGCTAATCGAGCTTATTAATTATTTGTGTTATCATTTGATATTATATCAAATTCATAATACACACAAGAATAACAAATCAATATTTCGCGTTTTTATTATAAATTTAAATATTTAGTATTTTTATAAAAAGTTTAAAATTATTTTTTCATTGTTCATTAAGTTTAAAATTGAAAAAAAAAAGTAAAAAAAAAAAAAAGAAGAACCAAAAGAAAATCAATATAAATATATATTAAGAACATTATGAAAACTATTACATATTTACCTGATGATTTGAATTCTAGTAATCAAATAATAGATTTTACACACCCAAGTTTAGAAACTAAGAAAGATAGAATCAAATTAATATTATCGAATAATGAAGGAGAAAATTCCCAAGAAATATTTCTAATTCAAAACTATTCATTTGGAAAATCACCAGAAGGAGAAAACTTAGTTGTTAAAAGTACATTTTTTAATAACGCATTAGATATAAAAAAAGGATTCATTTCTTCAAATAACAATTTTTATTTTTGTATTCCTTATGATTTAAGTTTTTCAATAGTAGCAGACTTATACCAACAAAATAAATTAAAATTTATTAAAGAAAATGATGAACCATTGAAATTTGAAACTCTTAATGATATTCATTTATCTCTTTATGAAAAATGTGATAAAAATTGGAAATTTATTAATGGAAATAAATTAAAAGAATGCTTATCAAAGTTAGCAGATTTTATAGAAGAAGATCATGGTGAAGAAGAAAAGGAAATATTTTTTAAGTTTTCAAAAGAAAACTTACTTAAATTTTTCCAAGAAAAGTTAATAAAAATAGCAGATGATTTTCCTGTAAATGTATTACATAAAATAACTGAAAAATATGTAACATTAAACTCTCAACCTGAGAAAATTCAGTATGAAGCAAAATTATTTTATGGTTTACAACTATTGGTAAGTTTTGTTCCATTTGAAATATACACATATTTAAATGATAATTTTAAAATATCTTTATATTCTAATTTCATATCTTTTAAAGATATTGATTATGTTTTACAGAATGAAAAATTGAAGGAACAAGATTTATTATTAAATTCAGCAAAACAATTAGGTTCTCAATTGAATAATAAAAACAAAACACAAATGAATTCAGATTTAACAAATAAAAAGAAAAAAACTTTACCAAAAGAACCTTTAAAAAAGGTTTCTGTTGGTGCTTTAGATAGCTTCTTTAAGATAAAAAAATGATTATATAGATTTAGATAAAATGTACACGTGCTGTTATAAACTAACTTTTCTTTTTTTTACATATATATATTTAAAAAAAAAAAAAAATAAGTATGAAAAAAAAATAATAATGAACATTGATTATATAATGTTTATAACTACACAATAAAACTATTATTTAGACGAAACCTGCTTGATAGATATATAAAAAATGAGTGAGGAAAAAGATATAAATACTTTATCAGATATTGAAACTTTTAAGCCTGTTATCAAAAAAAAAAGAAAGTTAAAGCTAGTAGAGGTTGAAATAGAAACACCAAAGATAGAGTTAGAGACTAAAGATGATTTACAAAGAAATAGATTAAATGACATAAATAAAGACATAGTCACGAAATATGAAGAAGATGATATAAAAGTTATTACAAATAAGAAACGGAAAAGTGAAAATTCTAAACAATTTAAAGAATTGTTACATCAAAGAAGAGAAAACAAAATCAAAGAATTATTATCAATAGAACCAACACAATGCCACTTTTGTTTTAATAATCCAAATGTGCAAGATCATATGCTTATAAGTATTGCAGAAAAATCATACTTAACCTTAGCTAAAGGTCCAGTATCAGTTCCACAAAATGGGTTAGAATTTCCAGGTCATATAATTATTACACCTATAGAACACATTCCAAAATTAAGTTTTTTCAAAGACTCTGATAATGATTGTAAGATTTCTGATAGTAGTTTATTCAAAGAAATTATAAAATATGAAGAATCTGTAGCCAGTATGTTTGTAAAGTACGATATGGGGACCGTTTTTTTTGATTTTAATACTGTTAATGGTGTACATTACCATATTCAAGCGGTTCCAGTACCAGTAAAATTTTTACAAAAAGTTGGCATAGCAATTGATAGGCAGTTTAAATATCATGGAAAGAAATTTGGTGATGATATATTAAGTCCATTTAAAAAATTCACTGATGAAAATGATGAAGAGTATTTAAACATAATTAATGATGAGAAACTAAATTTTATTAAATTTAAGATTGTAAATTCTAGAGGAAAAAAAGAAATACACTTATCAACCTTTGATCCAGAAAAAAGAGTTGATATGCAATTTGGACGTTCCGTTTTAGCATATGTTTTAAACCAACCAAAAAGACATTTTTGGAATAATGTAGAATGTCAAGAAACTGTTGAACAAGAAAAAAGAAATGTTGAGAAGTTTCAAGTTTCTTATAATGAATTTGATATTTCAGGATAAAATAGTAATATATAATTTTAGTTATTTAATATTCTTCTTCACCGTTTAATTGATCGTTTAATGTAAATTTACCCTTTGTAGCATTTCTTTTAGAAGCCATTTGACTAGAATTATATTGCTTTCTAACTTTTTCAGTCATCTTTTCGATCTTTGAATCAGCATCTTCAGCATCTAATTCAGCATATTGCATTACTAATCTTCTTCCTAACAAATGCACACCTTCTAATTGATCCATAGCAGATTCAGCTTCCTTTGGTAATAAGAATTCTACAAATGCAAAACCTCTAGCAGACTTGTCAAATTTTTTTGGGACTCTAACAGATTTTAATTGACCAAATGAAGAGAATAATTCGTAAATGTCTTTTCTTGTAGCTTCAAATGGAAGATTCTTAACGATAATTTTACTTGAAGGTTTCTTTTTATTACTAACAGGCTTATTAGTAGATGATTGTCTATGAGAAATCTTTAATTGTATTTTGTGACCTTCAATAACTGTGTTATTTAAAGAGCTTATAGCAATGTCTGCTTGTTGTTTAGTTTTAAATTCAACAAAACCGAAACCCATTGACAATGTTCTATTTTTATTTTTTGGATCAGGTTTAGTTTTAACTTGAGCCAAAATAAAGCCTTCAATAGGTTTGAAATGTTTAGCTAATATGTCTGATGTAGTTGAAAAATTTAAATTTTTAACAAAAATAGAAACTGTTGGACCATTATAGTTAGTATTATCACCATCGTCATCTTCTTTTTCAGCCTCATCGTTCTCATTTAAAAGATCATCAACATTAATCTTATCTTCAATAGTTTTAACATTATTTTCCTCAGCTTGTTTTGAAGCTTCTTTTACAACATCTGAAAGTTCCTGTAACTCTTTTTTATTAGGATCTTCATTTTTGAAACAATTTTTTGGACCCTTTTCTAAATACAATATACTATCTTTAAATCTCTTATATGATAAACTTTGGAAAGCAGATCTAGCAGAGGTTTGATCTCTATATTGTAAAATTGCAATAACACCATTTGGAGGCATTATAAATCTCTTTAAAACACCAAAAGGTAAGAAAAGTTCTGCTAATTCAGAAATTGTTGTACCAAATGGAAAATTTTTAATTAAAATAATTGTATCGTCTCTTTCTTGCTTATTAAAGTTTTTCAAATCAACTCCTTTATTTTCAAAAAATGATCTAACATCATTAATAACAGCAGCTTCAGCCAATGCTTGTTTAACAGCAGAGTTACTAGATTCTGCATCAATTAATTGATTTTTTTCTAAACCTAATTTATTAGCCATACTTTCAAGAACAGCGTCTTGATTTAAATATAATGAATTCCATTGGAAAACACCCTTTGATGCTTCATGTTTTCTTTTTAACTCTTTTTGTTTCTTTAATGGCATATTCTTTAAATCAAATTCTGTTAATGTATGTGTTTTCTTATCATCACCTGGTAAAATATGTAATAATCTACCTTGGTAAATTTGCTTATCTAATTCAATGTATGCTGTTACTGCATCTTCCGGATTCTTAAATAAGATATAAGCAAATCCTTTTGATTTACCAGTTCTTGTGTCTAAAGCAATATGAACTTCTTCTAAAGGACCATATTTAGAAAATAGTTTTCTGTAATCGTCTTCAGTTGCTGTATAAAGAATATTTCTTAAGAATAAACGACCGGTTTGTCTAATTTTTTGTATCCTCTTTTCTTCATCTGTTTCTTCATCTATAATTTCTGTTTCCATAGAGTCATCATCTTGTAATTCTGTTTGTAATTCATCTGGTGATTTAATAGGAATACTATTCTTTTGTTCTATTTTCTTTTCCCCATCGCCATTTTCTCTCATAAAAGTTCTTTTACTTTTAAACCAAGCTAAGTCATCCATATCGTCATCCATATCATCTTCATTAACATTTTCTTCTTGAGTTTTGGAAGTTATGTCATCTTCATCAGATTTGTCATCAATTGCTGATGTTTTTTGAACTGTAGCTAATAAAGGATTAAAGTCTTCATCTTCGTCTTCATCACTATCTTGAATCTTATTGCTTTTTAAAGGAGTATCTTTATCGCTTTCTTGTAATTTTGAATAATCAAAGTTACTTGTTGCACCATCGCCAAAGAAATTTATAGCATTGCTACCTTGAATTAAATCATTGTATGATTTATTTTGATTTTTATTTTCAACATTCATTGTTTCCATGAATTCTTTTAATTGCTTATTTTTTTCAACTTCTTTATCAATATCATTAGATAGTTTAATTCTTTTATTTTTATTAGTTCCATTTTTTCTTTCTTCTTCTTCTTCTTGTTCACGTAATAACTTTTCTTCCTTTTCTCTTAATTTTCTTAAAGCTTCTTGTCTTTTAAGTTTCATTGGTGTAGGGACAGTTGGGTCTACAAAACTTTTAGCAAAATTTACTTGTATTTTAGCTGTGTGAATAAAAGAATTGTTGTAAAACTTTACTGCATCACTAGCATCGTTTTCATCTTTATAACCAATAAAAGCAAATCTTCTAGATTGTCCTGTTTTGTTATCTTTAACCAATTTAACATCTGTAATGAACTCATTAACATTGGTGTCTCCCTTATGTGTATCTAATAATCTTTTTATAAAATGATCTTTTAATTGCTCTTCTGTAACATATGATGGAAGATTTTTAATTATGATTCTACTAGATGATAATGTTTCTGTAGACATATTTTATTATAGTTTTTTTAAAATAAAGATAGATAATAGTTTTATATTATGTGTCTGTACTGGTTCTATTAAAATTAAACAAAAACCAAAAATATTATACTTTATGTATTTAATTAGGCAAATATTCTATCTAATCATTATTTTTACATTTTATTCATTCATTTATTTTATTTTAAGAATAGAAAATAAAAAAAATAAAAAAAATACCATTTGACTATAAATAATTTCCTAATTAAGGAATCTTACACGCATAAAGAAAAAAAGAAAAGTTTTATTTAATATGAAATCTAAAAGATTTTTTTTTTAAATAAAGAAAATCAATTTAAGTAAATAACTTATTCAACTTGTTCGTGTTGGCATAAAAGATTAAGATGAAAATTAGTTATGCACATTTAATTTTTTTTTAAAGATATTTATTTTATGAGCAAAAAAAGTCAAATTAAAAAAGTACTGAATTTTTTAAATTCTTTTTTTTTTTTTTTTTTTTTT
>JAJMDG010000143.1:0-40153 GCA_030565715.1 Hanseniaspora singularis (nom. inval.) | reverse complement strand
TTTTTTAAAAAAAAACATCTGTTTAATCTAACACTTTATAATTTCTATATATAAATATAATTTTTTTGAAATTAATAAAAGAATAACCTCTAAAATAACTAAATCAAGTGTATGCTAAGTTATTTAAGTAGACAATTAACAGTAACATTAAAACATAGATCTCAATTTTTAAAACCAAAAACCAATTGTAATTTTGTTAATCAATTTAAATTATATTCAACAAAAAATAAAGAGGCAACTCATCAACAATTGGAAAATCTTAAGAATTATAAACTAAAACATTTATTTCATACAATTAAAATGAGCAATCAAGAACAAGCTATTCCAGAAGTTGATCCAACTACAGGTGATATTATCATCAACCCTTTAAAGGAAGATGGTACTGAAAAATCACCAAAAGAAATTGAAAAGGAAAAGAAAAAAGCTGAAAAAATTTTAAAGTTTTTAGCTAAACAAGCTAAAAAAGCTTCTGCTCCAGCTGCTAGTGAAAATTCCCAAAAGAAAAAGAAGGAAAAGAAACCTGTTGAAGTCATTCCAGATTTTGTTGATAATACTGTACCAGGTGAAAAGAAAATTTTATTATCATTAGATGATCCATCCTTAAAGAACTATATCCCTTCAAATGTAGAATCTTCTTGGTATGATTATTGGGTTAAATCAGGTGCTTTTGAACCAGAATTTACTGAAGATGGTGACATTAAACCAGAAGGTTTATTCTCTATTCCAGCTCCACCTCCAAATGTCACTGGTGCTTTACACATTGGTCATGCTTTAACTGTTTCTATTCAAGATTCTTTAATTAGATATAACAGAATGAAGGGTAAAACTGTTTTATTCTTACCTGGTTTCGATCACGCTGGTATCGCTACTCAATCCGTTGTTGAAAAGAAAATTTATGCTGCTGAAAAGAAAACTAGACATGATTTTACTAGAGAAGCATTTGTTGATAAAGTTTGGGAATGGAAGGAAGAATACCATAAAAAGATTAAAAATCAATTCACTAAGTTAGGTGCTTCTTATGATTGGTCTAGAGAAGCCTTCACTTTATCACCTGAATTAACTCAATCCGTTGAAGAAGCTTTCATTAGATTACATGATGATGGTACTATTTATAGATCTTCTAGACTTGTTAATTGGTCTGTCAAGTTAAACACTGCCATTTCTAATTTAGAAGTTGATAACAAGGATGTTAAGGGTAGAACTGAATTATCTATTCCAGGTTATGATGAAAAGGTTGAATTTGGTGTTATTACTTCTTTTGCTTATCCTGTTGTTGGTTCTGAAACTAATGAAAAATTAGTTGTTGCTACTACTAGACCTGAAACCATCTTTGGTGATACTGGTATTGCTATTCACCCAGATGATGAAAGATACAAGCATTTACATGGTAAGTTTGTTCAACATCCATTCTTAGACAAGCAAATTCCAATTGTTACTGATGCCGAAGCTGTTGATATGGAATTCGGTACTGGTGCTGTTAAAATCACTCCAGCTCATGACATGAACGATTACAACACCGGTAAGAGACAAAACTTAGAAATTGTTAACATTTTAACTGATTCTGGTTTATTAAATGAAAATTGTGGTTCTAAGTGGGAAGGTGTTAAGAGATTTGATGCCAGAAAGATGGTTATTGATGAATTAAAGGAAATGGGTTTATATGTCGGTCAAGAAGACAATGAAATGGTTATTCCAACCTGTTCTAGATCTGGTGATGTTATTGAACCATTATTAAAACCACAATGGTGGGTTTCTCAAGGTTCAATGGCTCAAGATGCTATCAAGGCTGTAAAGAATGGTGATATTACTATTACTCCAAAGACATCTGAAGCTGATTACTTTAGATGGTTAGAAAACATCCAAGATTGGTGTATTTCCAGACAATTATGGTGGGGTCATAGATGTCCTGTTTACTTTATTAACATTGAAGGTTCTACCGAAGATGAAAATGAAATTAGAAGATGTGAAAACAAACATTGGGTTGCTGCTAAAAATATTGATGAAGCAAGAGGTAAGGCCACTTTAAGATTCAGTGGAAAGAACTTTACTTTAGAACAAGATGAAGATGTTTTAGACACTTGGTTCTCTTCTGGTTTATGGCCATTCTCTACATTAGGTTGGCCAAACAACACCACTGATATGGCTAAGTTCTATCCATTCTCTATGTTAGAAACTGGTTGGGATATTTTATTCTTCTGGGTCGTTAGAATGATTTTATTAGGTATTAAGTTAACTGGTAAGTCTCCATTTAATGAAGTATTCTGTCACTCTTTAGTTAGAGATGCTCAAGGTAGAAAGATGTCTAAGTCTTTAGGTAACGTCATTGACCCAACTGATGTTATTAATGGTATTTCTTTAGAAGAATTACATGCTAAATTATTAATGGGTAACTTAGATCCAAGAGAAATAGAAAAGGCTAGCAATGACCAAAAAACATCTTATCCGAATGGTATTCCACAATGTGGTACTGATGCTTTAAGATTTGCTTTATGTGCTTACACTACTGGTGGTAGAGATATTAACTTAGATATTTTAAGAGTTGATGGTTACAGAAAATTCTGTAACAAGATTTACCAAGCTACTAAGTTTGCTTTAATGAGATTAGGTGAAGATTACGCTCCAAGCAGTGAAGAAAAATTAAGTGGTAATGAATCTTTAGTTGAAAAATGGATATTACATAAGTTAACTTCAACTAGTAAGATTGTTAATGAAAGTTTAGATAAGAGAGATTTCTTAACTTCTACTAGTGAAATTTATAGTTTATGGTACACTATTTGTGATGTTTACATCGAAAACTCTAAATATTTAATTGATCAAGGTACTCCAGAGCAACAAAAGTCTGCTAAAGATACTTTATACATTCTTTTAGATAATGCTTTAAAGATGATTCATCCATTCATGCCATTCATTTCTGAAGAATTATGGCAAAGATTACCAAAGAGAGCTTCTGAAAAATCTCCAGAAACTATTGTCAAGGCTTCTTACCCTGTTTACAAGGAAGAATTCTATAACTTAAAAGCTTTAGAAGACTATGATGTTGTTTTAGAATCTGTTAAGACTTCTAGATCCATTTTAGCTCAATTTGGTATTTTGAAACAAGGTAGTGTTATTATTGAATCTGAAAAACACTTTGAGTTATTCAATGATCAAAAGGATTCTATTGTTTCTTTAATTAAGGCCATTGATGAAGTTTCTGTTGTTAAAGCTGCTTCTGAAGTTCCAGAAGGTTGCGTTTTAGAAGCCGTTAACCCAGAAATTAACGTTAACGTTTTAGTTAAGGGTAAGATTGATATTGATGCTGAAATTGTCAAGGTTGATAAGAAATTAGAAAAGACCAAAAACTTTAAGAAGAATATTGAAAAGTCTATCGCTGTTAAGGATTATGAAACTAAGGTTAATGCAGAAGTTCAAGAACAAAATAAGATTAAATTAGAAAACTACACCGCTGAAATTGAAGGTTTAGAATCCACCATTGCTAATTTGAAAAAATTATTATTGTAGATTTTTAATATTTTCTAGTTTTAGTTACATATATGTTTAATTATATATAACCAAATAAATAAATAAGTAAAAAAAAAAAAAAAGATTATTTTTCTTTAAAATACGTATTTATAAGTTGATATATATATAAATTACAATTTCCATACATAATCTGCATTAATTTTATCTTTTAATATATTTCTAATATTTTGGAATTCAGATTTTGCTATTTTTTCAGCTTCTACTAACACTTTAGCTAATTCATCATCATTGAATGAACCTTTTGAATCTAAAAGTAATACATTACTAATTTTATATTCTTCAATTTCTAATACAATTAAATGCACTGAGTCTAAGTCTAAGGATCTTAATTCATCTAAATCTTGAATATCAGCAATATTTATAAGTTTATTACCATCTTTTTTAACACCCAGAAGGGTTGAAACAAAACTAGATTTAAGTGCTACTGATGAGTCACACAGAGAGATAAAACAACTGTTAAATATTGAATTTAAATCAATCATTGATGATAAAATTTCATTAAAACATTGTTTTTTTAAAGATCCAAATTCATCAAATGGCGATTCTAATACTTGTGAGCTGATTTGAATCATTTTTCTTGGATACAAACTTGTTTCAATAACAGATTGTAAAATTGTTGCTACTTTATCTTGCATTAAAATTTCTCTAGTTGTAGGACCTGAACCTGATGATGGCTTTATAAAGACTTCTATAGCAGATTGCAATGGTAATCTAAGTCTTTGCTTAGGTTCTAATGGTCCTGAGACACCAGTAATAACTTTAGAATTTTGTGTTGTTAATTCACAAGATCCATCTAAATTAGGTAGCACTGAATATTTTATAAATGTCATTTTAATATCAATAACAAATCTGTAACTTAGGATATATGTATAAGTGAAATAGATTTGATTGGGTTTAGTTAATATTTTTAATATAAATTTTTGCTTAATCTTTAAGTGTTATATACTCAGAAGAAAAAAAAAAAAAGATTTAAAGAAAAATTAAAAAAGCAATTTCTTTTCAATAAACTCACGTGATATATAAATTAATCATAGACTATTATACTAATCTAAGTCACGTGAAAGACAGTCCGGGTTTAATAAATAAATATTAATATAACCTGTGTTCGGATTAAATAATACAATGTGCTTTTATATTATCAGTTTTTTTTTTTTTTTTCTTCAAAAATGGATAAAAAAATTCATTTAGTACAAAACATAAATTAAATTTTAAAATTTCGGTTTGTTATTTTTTAAAAATATATACGATAATTAAAAAAAAAAAAAATTTTTAAAATCTCATTAAATCATTCATTTCATTTATATACATAAAAAATATCAATTTATATAATAAGTGCATTTAGTGGGTAGTGTCAACAACGTATCTACCTAAGATCTTACCAGCAGCCATTTCTTCGAAGACTCTTGGTAATTCAGATAAACCAACAATCTTGATTGGAGATCTAACTAAACCTCTTTCAAAGAAGTCTAAAGCTTCTCTGGTATCAGCTCTGTTACCAACGTAAGAACCGACAATCTTGTAAGACTTAACGACTTGTTCGAAAACGTTGGACTTACAGTAAGCATTGGCTGGTAAACCGACTAAGACAATAGTACCGTTAGTTCTGACGTATTGAGTAGATTGAGAAATGGCAGATTCAGCAGCAGAGACAGAGATAACACCGTGAGCACCACCGTTAGTAGCCTTGACAATGGCAGCTGGGATATCTTTTTCTTTAGTGAAGTCAACAAAGATTTCACCACCACATTTCTTGAATAAGTCTTCTTTACCTTCACCACCATCAATACCGATGACTCTTAAACCCATAGCCTTGGCGTATTGGACAGCTAAAGAACCTAAACCACCAGCAGCACCAGAGATAGCAACCCATTGACCTGGTTGACAGTCAGCAGACTTCAAAGCCTTGTAGACAGTGATACCAGCACATAAGATTGGAGCAACTTCAGCTAAGTAAGCATCGTCTTTACCGTACCATTCAGAACCTTCTTCTGGCTTTGGAATATGGGCAGCTTGAACAGCTAATCCGGTAGCGTATTCTTGGAAAGAACCGTTGTGAGTGTAACCAGATAAGTCAGCTTCTGGACAGTTAGATTCGTTAGATAATTCACATTCTTCACAGTTCATACAAGAACCGTTTAACCACTTGATACCAGCGTAGTCACCGATGTTCCAACCTTTAACATTGGCACCCATAGCAACAACTTCACCAGCACCTTCGTGACCACCAACACAGTATGGGTCAAACTTAACTGGTAATGGCCAGTCACCCTTCCAGGCGTGTAAATCAGTGTGACAAACACCAGAGTATTTGATGTGGATCAAAAGTTCATCAGCCTTTGGAGTTGGGACATCAATGGTTTCGTATTTTAATTCACCGTTGCTTTCGTAGAAAGTAACACCTTTTTGAGTAGTTGGGACAGACATTTTATAATATTAAAGTTTTGATTTGGTTGTTTAGAACTAATATGTTCGATGGTTTATTATTATTATTTATTATAATTAGAAAATAAAAGTTGAATTAGATTAAATTACTTTTTAAAATCAATCATATCGTCTCCTTTTATATTAAAAAAAAAAAGTTATGTTGCTTTTGTTGTTCTTTTTTTAGAATTTAAACTGGCCTTATTATTATTTGTTTTTTTTTTTTTTTTTAGTTAATGGCATATTTTAACATGTTATATTTTAAACATCTCTTAATGTTTGTAAATTTATCCGTGCATATTTTAAAAAAAGTTCCACTTTTGAAAAAATCTCACGTTATTTTTTTTTTTTTTTTGTTATCTGGGAATACCCTACTGATTTTTATAAAAATGCATACTTATTAGCGTTTATAATTTGTTTATGTTTAAAAAATAGACTATTCTTTTTTTTAGTAAAATTTTATTTTTATGTAGTGGTGTGTTTAAAACTGCAAAATAAATGTTTAATTATTATTATTTTTTAATAATTAAAGAGCGATTATAATCCAATGATTCCACTAATTCAAGTTCAAAACTTATTTTAATTTTTAAAACTTTTAATGCCGCTTTAATATATATTATATTTCAATAGCATATCGGGAGCCAAGTAAAATGGAGAAATATGCTTTTTTTTATTGTTATACAAATAGGCACAATCTTTTTTTCTTTTTCTCCAAATAAAGGATTATTTTAGAAGGATAAATATTTGATTATTGAGAAAATGATTCTATACTAATAATTATCTTGATGTTGTTTCTTGGTATAGTCACAAATAAAACTTTTTTAAATGATGTAAAGAATAGTAATTTAAAAGGTTTATTTTTATAGAATAATGCTTATTATGAAGATCTAAAATATCTGCATCTTTATATAGTATTACTTTTTAAAAAATTAAACCAACCTTTATTATATTTATTTAACCTTTCAACAACAAATGGTGTAATAGCAAGACACCATACATAAATATAATGCTTAAAATTGACGTATGTGATTTAATCTAATTAGAGGAGAAAGAAAATAAGTAAATTAAATAACCTTTTTTTTTTTTTTTTTTTTTAATTTATATTATTTAAAACATGTGCATTCTTGCAATTGATTCAATATAATGGCAGTATATTTACTACTAAATATAAAATAATTAGTTGGTTTTATAGTGTAGTGGTTATCACTTTCGGTTTTGATCCGAACAACCCCGGTTCGAATCCGGGTAAGACCTTTATTTTTATTAAATTTTTATTTTTAATATTTAAAACTGATATGTTAGTCGCATATATATAAGTTCATAGTTACACGTGATCTTGTCTAATATTTAGATAAGTTTTATGAATAATTTCTATAGTCTATTTAAAAATTATTGATATATAATTAACTATTAAACACATTTAATTCTGTATAATAATTAAAGACCTTTAGATTTGTGATAATAAAAATATTAGTCATAAAGACAGGTTTATTTTTATGAATTACAAAAATTCATAAGTGTCTATACGACTATAAAGACAATAAAACACCTATTTAATTACTATAAACTCCTTTTTTGATGTTTATTTATAATATTTATTTCTTTTTTTTTTGTTAAAGGAAAAAAAGTTTTTTAAAATTTTTTTTAATTTTTTTATAAAATATAATGATTGCATTTATAGGGATTAGTTTCAAGACATAGATAAACTTTGTGAAATATACAAACCGTGTAAACTATACAATTGAATTATACATTTAGAATAACAATTTATTAAATATATTGCTTTTTGCGGATAAAGCTAAATAAACTATGTCAAAAGATGCTTTAAGAAGTGGAACTGAAGTTAGTGTAACAAAATCTATGATAGCTGGTGGTATTAGTGGTGTATTGGCAAGAGCATTTACTGCACCACTTGATGTTTTAAAAATTTCAGCGCAGTTAAAACCTAGAAATAAAGTAGTATCGATTCATCAGACTGATATGAAAAAAAATATGAGTTCGTTTGGAATTAGTTCGTTTGAAGTTTCAAATGAGAGCATAAAAAATGTTTCAAATTCTAAATTTATAAAGTTTGGTAAAAATGGGAGTGATGTATTAACCCTTTGTAAAACAATTTTTATGAAAGACGGAATTCAAGGGTTTTTTAAAGGAAATGTACCTGGAATGATTATGTATTTACTTTACGGATCAATACAATTTTCAACATATTCCTTTTTAAATGCAAGAATAAAGATATTTGATTCTAGCTTTAGTAAAAAATACTATCAATCTTTAAATTCATTAATAGCTGGTGGAATGAGTGGGGTTTGTGCCTGTGTTGTTACATATCCTTTAGACATTTTAAAGACTAGGTTTGTTGCAGCTTCTAATAATAATAAGAAAAACATATTTAAAGAAGTGATACAAATATGGAAATATGAAAATGGAATACGTGGTTTATTTAAAGGATGTACTGCGAGTATAGGAACTTTTTCTTTAAGCACTGCTATTATTTTTTCTACTTATGAGACGTTGACGATAATCACAGAAAAAAATGATAATCTTAAATATCTTGCACCATTTAATTCAGCTATAACAGGGGTAACGGCAAAGACTATAACATTTCCTTTAGATACAGTTAGAAGAAGGCTTCAGATAATGGAGGCTAAAGATCTTTCTAGATTGACAAGTGAAACTGATGTTTTTCAAGCATACAAGTCGAATAAAACCTTTTTTAACATTGGTAGGCAAATCATTAAAACGGAAGGCATTTTAGCGTTATATCAGGGATTGCCTATAAGTTTAATGAAATCTGCACCTACAACAGCAATAAGTCTTTCTGTTTATCAGTATCTTATTAATGTCATTTAGTAATTTGTTCTAAACGAGAATATTACTATATTTATATATTCCAACATCTTAAAAAAAAACATACTAAACTATACACACACAAGAGCATTCAACTGGTTATCATTTATTTATAAAAATATTTATTAATAAAAGGTGCATATGATTTTTAAAGATGGCCATTATAAGTACCCGGTCTAAAATTTGTTCATAATAAGCGTATTGGGTTGATGGTGTGAAAATTTTTTTTCGTTATTAAAAAAAAAAAAAAAAAAAAAAAAAAAAAGGAAATATGAACAACAATATTTAGGAAAATTTAAAAAAGGTGCCAAGGAATAATACGTAAATAGGATAATATTCAAAGTTGGTCAATACTAGCTACAATAGAAAGAAATCAATTCCATACAACCGAGATACTCAGCAGACATTTTTATTTGTTATAAATTAAAGATTAAATATAAATTTCTATAATGTCCAGAAGTCAACAGATAAAAACAAATACAGTAACATCTAAAGATGTTCTTTTATATATACCAAACTTAATTGGTTATTCAAGAGTGGTAACAATGGTTTTATCATTATTTTTAATGCCAAATCATCCATCTTTAACAACTATAGTTTATAGTGTAAGTTGTTTATTAGATGCTTTAGATGGAACAATGGCAAGAAAGTATGATCAATGTTCTATGTTTGGTGCAGTATTGGATATGGTTTCTGATAGATCAACAACAGCTTGTTTAATTTGTTATTTATGTGTTGCATACAGCAGCAATTATTTAGTAGTCATATTCCTACAACTTATGAACAGTTTAGATTTATCATCTCATTATATTCACATGTATGCTACATTATCATGTTCTAAAAATAAATCTCATAAAACCATAGGATCAAATGAAAATTGGTTATTATATTTATACTATTCTAACAGAACTGTATTATTTACAATTTGTGCTTTCAATGAATTATTTTATATTTCTCTTTACTGGCTTTCATGTGATTCAAACACTGTATGGAAGAAATTAGGTTATTATTTCTTTATAATAACTTTACCAGGATACATTTTTAAACAAATAGCCAATGTTATACAATTAAATAGAGCTGTAGTAATGTTAGCTGAAAGTGATGCTGCTGCTGCTAATGAAAAGAATCAATAAGATCACTTTTTTTTTTTTTTTGAAATTTATTTATTTTATATAATTATCTAAACGACACATATACACATCATACTCTTAATTATACATTATTAGATTTAAATTATGTTTTTCATTCAATTATGACAAGATGATATATACATCTTTTCAAAATAAAAGATTAAGTGGGTGATAAATGATGATCGACATGTTGAAATATTTAATATCACTATTAATATATACCCTTTAATATATTTATGTAGATATTTTAATATAAGGGATTACGTTGTAAATCAGGTTATAACTTTGAAAAATTATTAATTAAGTATGATGTGTTTTTTTAAAAAAAAAAACATGATATACCATTAATATGATAAAAATAACGTGACATATTTTGAAATTATCTTAGGGATTAATGAGAATTTCTAAAAAAAAAAAAAAGTTCAAAGGAATCATGTTATCATAGTCATGAATGTTTTTCTAAGAGAAATTGATACAAAGTTTTATTAATCGGAAAAGATTGTTAATTTCCCCACATTTTCATATTATAAAAAAAAAAATAATAACTGAAAAATAATAATAGCCAGTACTAAATGGAGAATAGGAAAAATAAATAAATTTTTACAAACATAAGGTTTGCTGTTTAACTTTGTAAAATCAAAAAAAATGTGTTATACCCTTTCAATATAATTCGGTTAATATTTTTTAAAGGACAAGTGGTAATTTTTTAATAAATAAACTTTTTAAATAAAAAACAACAAAACTTTTAAAAAATAAAAAGTATTTAAACACCTTTGATGATAACTTTTGATTTAATTATTTTGAATTAGTTTTATAATAAATTTAATATTTAGAAAAATATAATGTTTTTTTTTTTAAATTCATTTAAAGATAAAAAACCATAGAGCATAATTGCTTATTATACTTATACTTAAAAAACCTATTAACTAAAATTTATTTAAAGATGTCTCCAAAAATTCCTGAAACTCAAAAAGCTATTGTTTTTTATAAAAATGGTGGTGATTTAACTTATGAAGATATTGCTGTTCCAAAGCCAAACCCTGATGAAATTTTAATCAACATTAAATACTCTGGTGTTTGTCACACTGATTTACACGCCTGGAAGGGTGACTGGCCATTAGGTGTTAAGTTAGACCCATACTTAGTTGGTGGTCACGAAGGTGCTGGTGAAGTTGTTGCTATGGGTTCTAATGTTAAAGGTTGGAACATCGGTGACTACGCTGGTATCAAGTGGTTAAACGGTTCTTGTATGAACTGTGAAGAATGTGAATTATCTAATGAATCTAACTGTCCAGACGCTGACTTATCTGGTTACACTCACAACGGTTCTTTCCAACAATACGCTACCGGATTAGCTGTTCAAGCTGCCCATATTCCAAAGCCAGAAGAAGGTTCTAAATGGTACGGTAAAGATGAAGAATACTTAGCTGAAGTTTCTCCAATCTTATGTGCTGGTATCACTGTCTACAAGGCTTTAAAATCTTCTGAAGCTAAACCAGGTCAATACGTTGCTATCTCTGGCGCTGCTGGTGGTTTAGGTTCTTTAGCTGTTCAATACGCCAAGGCTATGGGTTTAGTTGTTGTTGGTATTGATGGTGGTGAAGGTAAAGAAGAATTATTTAAGAAATGTGGTGGTGATATCTTTGTTGACTTCACTAAGGAAAAGGATGTTGCTAAGAAGATTGTAGATTTAACTAAGGGTGGTGCTCATGCTGTCATCAATGTTGCTGTTTCTGAATTTGCTATCAACCAATCTACTCAATATGTCAGATCTAATGGTACTGTTGTCTTAGTCGGTTTACCAGCTGACGCTTACTGTAAGTCTAATGTTTTCGAACAAGTCGTTAAGTCTTACAAGATTGTCGGTTCTTACGTTGGTAACAGAGCTGATACCAGAGAAGCTTTAGACTTCTTTGAAAGAGGTTTAGTTAGATCTCCAATTAAAATCATTGGTTTATCTGAATTACCAAAGGTTTATGAAGAAATGGAAAGTGGTAAGATCTTAGGTAGATATGTTGTTGATACTTCTTACTAATTTAAAAATTAAAAAAATTTTTATATTTTAGAAAAAGTGCAGATGAAATGAAATTAATGAGTTGAAATGATTATATTAAATAATGAAACTACATATATATGAATTTCTATTAAATAGTAATACTACTTTTTTTTTTTTTTTTTGGTATTTTTAAAGTTATCATACATTTGTTTTTAGGTATTCTTAGTTTATTTAAGGCTGTATAAATTTTATTTAAAGTGTTAAAATCACGTGAAGAATTATTATTTTTATTATATGAATTTAAAAAGTGCCATTTGATACTGTATATTGTTTTAATTTTTTTTAGAATTATATACTTTTCGAGAATTTCTTTAATATGGAGGAAACAAAAAATAAATAAAACAAAATATTGTTTACCCCTTGTTCTTTTTTTTTTTTTTTTTTTTTTTTTTTCCTCCCTTCCTTCTTACTTTGATTGTATTTACATTATCGATATAGATATATTTTCAAAATTAGCATAAACATAATATTAAACAAATTATAACTAACCGATAATACTTTTAAAATATAATACGATTTAAATGTTTGTAACAGTTGTTGATTATATTTTAAATATACCAAAACCACAGCTTGATGGGAAATATGATGCTATTGTGCAAAAGTATTTACTTAACAAAGTTTCGTTTTTAAATGAAACTTATATATCACATTTACATCAGGTTTTTTATGTTGCTACAGCTTATCATTTATTATTTTTATTTTCTTATTTTATTATTCAACCTTTATTAAGTAAAATCTTCATAGATAAGAATGATAAAGACCTTTTAAAAAAAGATGGCGAGAAGAGAAAGAAAAATCAAGTTGCTATGCATATAGTGTCATTTATACAAGCCTTATGCATTTTAGAATATTGTTTTATGGCAATATATAAAGATTTAGATTATTATTTTACACTTATACCATTTAAAAACACAACACAAGGTGTTGCAGGTGTTGTTAAAGAGTCTCATTCTATTTTAAATTTTAATTGGCCATTATTTAAATCACAAGCTTCTGAACGTGTTTTTGGTTTTACAGATTTAAATGAAAAGATTACAATTTTAGCATGTGGTTATTTCCTTTGGGACATGCTTATATCAGCATATTGCTCTACACCAGCATTTATGGTTCATGGTATTGTATCCTTTACAGTTTATTCTATCGGTTTATCACACTACATTAATTATTATGCTGCTATATTTTTAATGTTTGAACTAAGTAATCCATTTTTAAATATCAGATGGTTTGCTATTCATTATAAATTTTCAAATAGTTTTATTGCTAAGATAAATGAAGCTGTATTTATGCTTATGTTTTTCTTATGTAGAATTTTTTGGGGATTTATTCAAATTTCATTGTTGATAACAGATTTCTTAATTTTAAAAAATGATTCAAGATTTCAATTAGGGCATTCTATAATTATAGGTGCTGGAAATATAATATTAGATCTATTAAACCTTTATTGGTTTATGATAATGGTGAAGATAGCTAAGAAAAAACTTTCTGGAGAAAAAAAGAAAGAAAAGCTGGATTGATATTATATGCACTGTATAATAAAGAATGTTTTATGAATAATTTGATTTTTAAAAAAATAAATAAATTAGAAGGTTGTATTAAACTTTGTAATGTTAAATTATTATAGTAATTCACTAGGTAGTTTAAGCTTAATAGAAAAGAAAGTTCCACTAAAAAAATTCATATAGTTAAAGAAAGATATTTTGAGACACGTGAATAGACAACAAACTTATCACAGAAAAGTCGGGATTTTTTTTTAAAAGTTGCAATTCCGATTTTAAATTATTCTTCAAATGAGGAGTACTTCACTTTTAACCGTTATGATATTTCCTTTTGGCCAAAAAAAAAAAAAAAAGGATTTGAACATAGAGTTTTATTTCTTAGTTTAATATATATAGTTGAAAAATAAATTATGTTTTTTAGAATTATAAATAATACAACTTTCAATATATTTTTATAACACTTGTTCAAACTTATTTTTATAAATCTTTTATTTACATAATTATGCTTGAATTCTATTAAATACTACCAAAGCAAATTTATTTTAAAGGTAAATAATATATAAGTCGTGGTTATTTATAAATTGAATTGATTATATTTATCTAATTGCTAAAAATAAAGGTAGTTTATAAATATATATTTACAGCATAGAATAAAAATATATAAAATCATATACATATATTTCTTTACGCTACGTATTTTTGATCTAGTGATATATTTAAAAAAAACTTAAAATTAAATTTGGTTTTCTATTAATAGAAAAAAAAGGTAATATACAGTTTATTAAAAAAAAAAAAAAAAAAAAGGTGTCCTCTTTATTTAAATTAAAAAATAAAAATTACATTTATTATAAAAGAAACAGATCTGTTAAACTTTTATTTTAAATTATAAAAACCCAGCAATAATTTTAAAAATAATGGAATTTCAATCAAATGATGGACTTTCTCATTTTAATGAGAATGGGGATAATGATGCGATAAAGGTTGATAACTCCTCACAATTAGAAATGATTAACTTATTTTTAGCTGGTGCCAATAACAATAGCAATTCTGATAATGAATCTAAAGATATATACGCTTTAAACAATCTCAATGATATTGATAAACAATCTCATAAAAAAACACAATCGATGAACAATTTTGATGAATTGTTAAAGATAAAATCAAATCAACAAACCAAAAATCCGAGTACAACAAATATATCAAGACCTGGCCTTAAACCATTTAAATCTACAGCTAGTATAACTACAAATTCATCAACTATAACAAATCAAGATACGCTAGTAAATAATAATAGTAAAATTTTATCAAAAACTAATTTTAGTTCACCATATTATATCGCCGTTCCTACACCTAGTGGTACAAATTCAAGTACAGATATATATAATAAACAATATAAACATGGTCAGAGCAGCAGTATAACAATCACAACAACAACAACAAAAGCTACACCATCAACCAAATCTAACCTAAAGAATATTTCTTCAAATGACCAAGATAAACCACTCGGATATAATGATTTTGACAATCACACAACTACATTAACAACCACAAGTCTCTCTAATGAGTATCCTACAACCATAATAGTTGATAGATTTATAAAATGGAAAAAAATTTTAAAAGCCTTGATTAGTTATTATAGAGAAGTGGCGATAGCACAAGAACAGTTTGCTAGAATAAATAATAATATTAAATCAAATATTAAATTTGGCTCTATATTACCGAACGTATTAGATAATGGATCTATTGTAGGAGGTGAAACTTCAACAACCACAACAACAACAAATTCGAAACGCAGTGTCTCTAATGATTACATAGATGAAGAGTCTCTATCAGCGAGCACAGTGAATGATGATTTTTCTTTTCCTGCTAGACCTAAACTTGGTAATAGAAGTATATCTGTTTCTTCAGTAAATTCCAATCAATCTGATGATGAATATGTTAACAATAGTCCATCATCTATAACCACTACTACTATAAACACAGGTGATTATTTGCCATTTGGAAGCGGATCAATTCAAGATTTACAGGTTATTTTAAAAAAACATCATATGTCTTTAGCTAAGAAACAATACGAATCAAGTAGAGAGCTGGAAACAAAGATCATTCCTAAGCTTGAAGATTTAAAAAAAGATTTAACATTTAAGATTAAGGAAATCAGATCTTTGCATGATGATTTCAAAACAAATATTAAAGAGCATGTTGCTATAACTGGTCAACTTTTACAGAAATTTCTCTTGGCTTTAGAGTTTATTGATAATGATTCTAGCTCCACATTAAATAAAAACAATATTATAAGCCATGACTTAATGGATAGCAACAAAACTACATTGAAAGCAAAGAATGATCCATATCTTTTAAAATTACAATTAGATCTGCAGTTAAAAAGACAATTATTAGAAGAACATTACTTACAAGATTCCTATACTAATTTACAAAAAAATGGGTTAGAGTTAGAAAAGATTATTTATTTAAACATTCAAAGATCTTTATCAAAGTATAGTAATTTAATTGATTCTCAAGTTAGATTAACATTACAGACATTATGCAATGATTTAAACCAAGGTCTTTTGAATAAACCACCTGCTATAGAGTGGGATAATTTTGTTGTGAATCACCCAACTAGTTTATTAAATTGGAAATCTAATGATCCATTTCCTGTTTATAGAAAGTTGACTGATATTAAATATCCAAATATGAAGTCTGCATTAGCAAAATGTGTAAGAGCTGGGTATTTGTTAAAAAAAAATAAATTAAAGAAATATAATAGAAGTTATTTTATTTTAACTTCAAATTATTTACATGAGTTCAAATCTTCAGACTTTTTTAAATCAAATTCTAGTAATAAGGATGATGCTATTGTTAATATAAATGCTAAAAATTTATTAACACCTATAATGAGTATAAACTTGAATTATGCTTATGTAGATGATTTTGATGATGAAAAAATGGTTATTAAAATGAGAAAAGATTTTGTTAATAATGATTCCAATATACGTAGCAATATTTCTACAGAAAACAGACCTCAGACTTTAAATCGAGAAAATTCTAATGGTGTAGTATCTAAGAAAATAGGGAGATTATGGAAGAAACCAGCGAATACACCATCGGATGGCAATTTAAAAGTTAAATCATCTTTAAATACGTTGAGAAGTGAATCTTCAATTACATTACCATTACAAGGCTCTTCAGAAACTGAATTTGTTTTTAAATTTGATAATCAAGGTGAAATTAAAGAAAGCGATTCTAAATTGTTATTTAAAAAATGGATTCAAGATGTTAAACAGTTGTGCAGTTATGATAGCTCAAAAGAAAGAGCTCAATACATTCATGAAAAAGTTATAAATTTAAAAATGGAACATGCACAAAGGAATAATATCATAAAAAGTCAATCTTCTTTACCATTAGATAGTATGAATTTAAAACAGCAGAAGAATAGTAACTTTGAAAAACCTTCACATATTGAATTACCAACACAACCTAAGAAGTTTTTCCCATCTGCGAATACTACAGGAAATATTGTAGTAACACCAAGTATAGATGAGCATGGTAATTTGATAACGGTAAATGATTCTAAAGTTTTGATTCCAAATCCAAGTATTGATCATTTAAATAGAAACATTCCAACAAATACATTGTATTTCTCACCAGATGCTATAAATGAATCTTTAGAAAAAAAATCAGATGGTAGTTCTAATTTAAATTTAACACCACAAGAGCATCCTGTCTCAAACAATAAAACTTCTACAGAATTTTCACCAGCTTCTGTCACTCCTAATAATATATCTGTAAGTGGTGGATATTTTTCAATTCCCTTAAACAAAACCACATCTAACACGTCCACAACAAATAAACCTAAATCTGTACCATCACCAGCATCAATGGCTAGAAAATTAGGGGGAAGCAAACCCACATCACCTCCAGTAGCTGTAATGCCTTCATTAACTAAAAACCATTCAGGTGCATCCATACCATCCTTAAAAAAAACAAATAACCCAATAGTTAATGTAGTATCTGGTGGATCAGTATTTAGCCATAAAAGGATCTCATCTGTTTCATCTTTGGGTTCATTAATAAATAAGATTGGTAATAAAGGTCAGAAACTATCTTTAATGCCTGAGGAAAATAATGATTTATCACAAGATGGCAATTCAAAGAATTTTATTGATATCAATAAATCTTTGTATAATTAGAAAAAAAGAAAAGAATTTATTATTATTATTGATTTTATATATTTACAAACTATTGATATTATTTTTGATTACCGTCATTATTAACGTCTCTATATGACAGATTGTTTATCCAGTGAATAGAATTTTCTATTGCAATATAAGAGTCCACCTGAGGACACATCAGTATTATCTTTCATTGGTGTCAAAACGTCTAAAACCTTCACACACCATATTTCATGATCTCCTACACTAAACTGAAAGTTCGGTATAACTTCGCATATAAAAACTACATTTGAATTTGTTAAAAATGGCACATCTTTATCATAAAACGCGTAGTCTTCAGTAGGAAGAAGTGTAAATGGTTCAAATGGCGTTACACTATGTCTTAATTCTTTATTGTCTGTATTTTTTATTTTATCCTTGTTAATTAATCTGTCTCTTTTATCTAACTCATCAAACAAAGTTTTTAGTTTGTTTTTTGATGATTCGATTTTCCCCCAATTGGAATTTATTAAAGGTTGTATATTGGCCCCTTTACTAAATAGTCGTGCTAACTTTGTTGATTTCTCTACTGGTGGTAAAGAATGAATAGCTAGCCTTTGTGGCTTACTGGGAGTAGAAGAATGTAATACTGATGAAGTAAATGATGGTTTCATTAAATTAAATTGTAGCATAGGATAAGGTTTCATAGCTAGTGATACACATGATGACAGTGTAACTCCACGAAAATCTTTTGGATTTGTTATACTTGTTCTGTTACTATTAGTCGTTAAGATCATTGCTTGATTAGCAATTTGCCTCATACCATCTATAAATTTATTTGTAACCATACTGTGTAGTTTAGAATCTATATACTTGGTAATAATAATATAAGATATTGGTTATGGCTCATCTAAAAGCTTAATTTAATAGTTTTAGGTTTATTGCTATTGAGCTTAAAATAAAGTTAAAAAAAAAAAAAAGTTTTGTTGATACAATTTACATAGTGGAATATTTAGGTGAATAAAAGATTTTAAAATAATTAAACGTGACTTAATAATCGATTCCGAGACTAGATAATTATATAATTTTTTATAGTAAATTTCATAAATAAATATTTTAAACTCTAACTTAAGATGATATAAAACTAGTATAATCCAAACTTATTTTTATATAATTAGAATAATGTTTAGACATCTGATATTTAATAGACATATTTCTAGATCATCATGTGAATTCCCTATTTTATCCAGGGATATGTATAAACCTATTTTTTTTAAAGATTATGAGAAAGAATTGAATTTTAAAACTAAAAAAGATATGTTAGCTCATTATATTTATAACAAAGGGAATAATAATTTAAATAGCTTAATATACAGAGAATATCTATCTCAAAAATCAATTATAAATTGTATTGATAATACCCATATACCTTTGAGTTGTGCGATAGAGTTGTTCACATTTGAGGATGAAAAGTTAAAAATTGGGATTTTGAAAAATAAAAAAGTAATATTAAAGTACAGAAGTCAACTAAAAGAATTTATTGAAGCTTGTGCACATTCTAGATTTCCTAAAAATAAAAAGTTACCAAAGATTAATAACTTTTTAGAAAATATTGAACATTTAGATTTTAAGATGAGCAAAAGACGTAATGTATTAGTAGAACAGATCAATGAAATAGGTAAGAGCACAAACTCAGAATATATAACTCTCATTTCAGATTCAACTAAAGATATATTCTATGATAAGGATACATTAAATATTTATTTAATAGTAGATATAAAAAATCCTATAAATATACCATTAACTACTAATGGTTGTAATATTATAAAAGGGTTGATAGACCAAATTATTTATTTAACTTAAATCAAATTTCATAGGTAGACCATATACAACAGGTGCAGCACCATTCAAATAT
This sequence comes from Hanseniaspora singularis (nom. inval.), assembly GCA_030565715.1. Classification (NCBI taxonomy): domain Eukaryota; kingdom Fungi; phylum Ascomycota; class Saccharomycetes; order Saccharomycodales; family Saccharomycodaceae; genus Hanseniaspora; species Hanseniaspora singularis (nom. inval.). The sequence goes on along the minus strand of JAJMDG010000143.1, from coordinate 20,615 downwards.
TTTAATTTACACGCATCCTTACTTTCTCTACAAGCTATATCTACTCTTTCTCTTTCTTTGGATGTTATTCCGATTTTATTAAATAAAGTTAGCGAAAAAATATCAATATCTTTATCTGTAACATCCCATAGGTTTCCTAGGACTAATGGACACCCACCTATCAAGTACGATATAAGTGTACCATAGCCAAAAAAGTTTGGGCCATGATTATTAACTTTAACAGAGGAGCATCCAATTAAAAATGATGGCGGTATTTTACCATTCTGGGATTTTATTGTTTTTGAGGATGTATACTGGATACCATTTCCATGTCCCAAGTATAAAAATAATTTTGAATTGTTCAAAAAATCTATAAAGATTTCCTCCGTTGGTGGTTTTCCAATTATTTTTTTAGTTTTTATTAATGGTTCAAATAATTTTTCAAAATTTTGTTGAGTCTTGTTTAAATCACCTCCAGGATTCAAAATCAAGGATATGTCATCATGTGAAAGTTTTAAATCCTGTCCTTTTTTGTATTTATTGGTAGTAATTAATTTTTTTAAAAGTGAGATGGAAGGAACCCTAGTAATGTTCATCTTCTCAAATACCGGCATCGATTCCCATGGAAAATTGTGGAACATATCTGTTAATACTAAGTATGTATGGTCACATTTTTTGTAAAGTCTATCAATGTCAGAATTTTTATTTATTATTCCATATATTTTATCAAAGTATTCATAGTTTGATAATAGATTTAGTCTATCACACATAGTCTCTTTAGAAACACCAGAATGGATCATCCTTATTATTAAGGGCGACAAACCTTTAATCTCATTATTATGTAACTCCGCTTGTAATTTTTTATATTGTTCATTATCTATATCCAAAACTTTTTGTTCTAATAAACTTTTGATGTCTAACAAGTCTAGATCATCAATGAATCTTTTGAGCAAAATTTCTAATTCATAATCCAATTTATATCTTGATTTCCACCACTGCTTCCTTTGCTCAAGGGTAACAATTTTACTTGTCAACTCAATTCCAGTAGAATCATTGCTTGCTTTAATAATTTTGTTTAGATTTAAGGAAAAATCATCAATAATATTTCTATTTTTTAATTTTAATTTCATATTAAAAGAAACACCATGTTCATCCGTGATACCTATTAAAAATATACCATTATTAGGTAAGTAGTCTATAGTTAGTATTTTTGACTTTGTGTACTCAATTCCATAATCTCTATTCAACGACCCATTTCCAAAAAAGTCATCTTCAAATGTAAAATTAGAAACATTTTTAGTGAGTTGTTCTTCATAAGTTAACCCCATAGTTTTATAACAATCATTCCAATAATCAGTATTAAAGGAATTATCAATTTCCTTATGCAACATGTTTAATGGTATTTTCCTATAATCATTACTTTTAATTTTACCAGTTTTTAACCTTGATATAGCACAGTCATCAGCATCATATACTTTCAACATATCATATCCTTCTTTTACTAGACAATTTCTATAAATTTTCAGTTTCGTATTCAAGAAGGTTTCAAAGATAGAGTCTAGTTTTCTTTCTCTTATACAACATTCTAGAAATACTAAATCACTATTACTTAAATCTACTTGTTTTAACATAGAATCGTGGAAATTTTCTAGTTTATTAAAAACAATTTTATTAAATTGTATAGACAATGAGTATTTCTTAAATTTAACCATTGGCTCATTAATTGAACTTAAAATAATATCAAATTCTTTAATAAAATATTCATAATATAAATAATTTCCCATAAACAAAGTCAATTCAATAATTTTTTCAAAACTTAATAAAAGCATATCAATAATTTTAATCCTAGTGACTTGGTTTATTGAATCTACTGATCTTAAAATTGATTTACCTAACGATAGTACCATCTTAAAACTTTGAAGAGACTCTACGTGCCTACCCAAATCATCTTCATACAATAAACCTTCTTTTATAAAATAGTTCATGTTAAACAATAATATTTTAATATAAAGTGGTTTTGACATTTTAGAGGTGTTTGAATAATCCCATATTTTAGGGAATACTAACGTTATTTTTTTTTTGATTAAATCTAAACCTTTTAATGAACTAGTTTGTTCTATTAGAATACTCATTTCTTCAAAGTTTAAGTTTTCTGGAGTAAAATTTAATTTTTCAATTACAATATTATGCGGCTTAAAACCTATGAGAGAGTGCTTGACCTGAAGATAGATTAGCTTTAATTCTTGAATATATTCACCCTCTAGATTTTTTAGTTTTGATATTGTTTGAAATATTTTAATAATCAATTGATAGAAACCATTTAATTTTAAGTATAAGAATAAATTTTTTAAAAATTCCATTTCTATTATTGATAATTTATAAGATATATCACGACTTCTAAGAACATTATTTAGATAGTATTCGTATATCTTAAATAATTTCATCATAGATCTTTTTCTCATTTCTCTATAAAATTGAAAACAACATTTAATAAAATGCCTTTCCTCATACAAACATGTATCAGGCAATGCCTCTTGATCAAATTTAATAACCACGACATCACTTTCTGTTGATATAATTTGAAACAGCATTTTTAACATCAAAGACCAATCACGCACTAAATCTGAGGAGCCAACTTTTAGAATAAATTCTTTATCTTTAGAATTAACGATTAAAAGACACTTCATTAAATCACTTAAATCACTTAAATATGCCATATTTAATTTAGGTAAGATATCATAAAAAGATTCCACATTTTCCATGATAAAATTACAAGCATGTTGAAGTGAGCTGTTAATTTGTAAAGAATTTGTATTAAAAAATTGTTTGAAAAGAGATATTTTCATATCAGCAGAGGTTAAACAATTCACAGACTTAATAGTTCTTGTTATACAATGATTGTATAGCTTATCCTTACCAGCGACAGAGTTTAAAAAAACATGCATATTTGATTCAATAGATTTTATTAAAAACGTTTCATCCTTGTTTTTAATATAAAGATTTAAAAATATATTCGATAGAACTTCCAACGTTTTTAAGTCATTAATTGAAATTAGTAACTCCATTAAATTAGACATTGTAGGCAATATAAAGAATATTAGTTCAGATTTATTTTCATCAATGAAGTTTAAACTTTGATTAACTTTTACTATGATATTTTTAATGATGTTCAAATCTCTTTCTTTAATTACAACACAATGTGTCCACAGATAATTAACATAATGGTTGTAAAATTGATATAATTTTATTGTATTTTTTGATGTTTTGAAAGTATTTTCTAGTTTAATTCTCCACTGATCATTTAAAGTAAATGGTTCTTTGACAGGCAATAGTTCTAATTTAAGATTGATCTTTGTTTTAAAACAACTCGCTAGAGTATTTGTGTCAGGGTTAATAAATTTATATGATTCTTTTATCAAGGATATCAAACTCGAATTGTGTTTTAATTCTGGTAAATAAGATGAAATCGAATGCTGAAATAATTCTAAGTATTCATAAATCTTGCATAAAATAAAAAATTTAATTTCTTTGTAGTAAGATGACAGATGAAGTAATAATTTTAATATCACATTAGATTTAATATTTTTTCTTGTTACTTCATCAAAGCCAAATAGATATCTATCATCATATGCTAGCAAAGTCAATATACAACCGGTAATATTTTCTTTTTTTTCCTTTTTTAATAATATAATTTGTAACACTACTAATTTTAATGTTCCAAGATAGTTATAATTGTGTATGTAGTAATCTTGTAGTAAAATTTCATAATAAGACTCAACATTATTACTGTTATTATTATTAAAGCAATTAACTAGCCATTTTTCAATAATACAGAACTCTTCCTTTGCTAATCCTTGTCGTAGAATATTTGATACAAAACTTAAAAAATCTATAATCATCAATGGTATTTTATCTAAAATATGCTCCTTTTTGTATTTATTTATAATCAATTGAAATAGTTGGTTTAATTCCTCATTTATTTTTTTTTTGTATAAACATTCATTTTTAATATTTAAATACTCTTTATAAAGTTCCTGAATAGGTTTAGTAGTTTGTAATAAAAAATTTGTTTCTTTAATATGTGGATTTTTAGTAAAGTTTAATTTAATACTATCATTAGAAGCTATTTTTTGTTTTTTTGTTAATAAAAAGTCATCTATCTCCTTTTCATAGCTATTAAATATGTTGCTAGTTGTTTGAGTTTTCATATGTGTAAAAGTCTCATCATCAATTAGTTTTGTTTTTGATCTTTTCCGTCTAGTTATATCAAGAATCTTTTCTTCTTGATAGTCATATTCCGATTTTAAACTAAAGGAAAGATTTTTTACTGGACTTGTTTGATCCTTACAAAGCTTTATGCTATTTATATTTATATCCATAGTTTCAAAATACTATTGCATATAATATTTTTTGGTTTAAATCATTATTTTAAATTGTTTATACTTTTTTTTTGTCATTTAAAAAAATATATATTATAACGATATTGTAAATATTTGCTTTTTTTTTTTTTTTTTTTTTTTTGAAAAAAATGTATAATCCATCTTCTTCTTGTTTACACCAAGTTACCAAAAATTTCATAGATACTTTAGAAACATCTTTAAAAAGTAAATTAGAAAAATACCATAATTTATTTTGTAATATTCGAAGACTAAAAATGGTTTCCAATATGGATACTTTGAAATCAAAAGGAAAGATAGTTTCTATCAAGAATAAAGTATACGATAAAGTAAAGGAAAACTTGGTTTCAAACTATGAAGAATTACAATTAGATGATGTTTTAAACAAAATAGACAATATATCTAATGATACACATAAATCTGATATAGTATTTTTAAATAGTGTTTTATTTGAAAATGATGTGCTTTATGAGATGCTAGATAACAATTATAAAGTCAAAGTTATAAATTTATTAAAAACAGATTTTTTATTTTTTAACATTTTCATGAACAATAATAATAGTCTTTGCATTTATAAAATCTTAGAAAACTTAATGTTTAATACAGATAATATATTAAGTCTTCATTTTAGAAGTATAATTATTTCAGGATTAGAAAAAAGACAACTTGTTAGTAATTTAAAATCATTATACTTTGGGTCTAGAATATATAATAAACTTGTAGACTTTGGAACTATCGATATCTATACATACAGTTCAAGAATATTTTCTTTATATAAGGTTTTTATTGAAGAGTCTGAAAATGAATTAACAGAGAATGGGGAATTTTTAGTGCAAGCTTTTAATTTGAATTCATTTATTATTTTTGAACAATTTTTTATAGAAAATTCAGACCATGAGATAGCGTTTTTTAATAATAAGGAGATATTTAATACTTTGTTTATTAATAAAGTTTATAAAGTTGCTACAACTGTTAACAAGAAAAAAATCATTTTTGAAATAACTAAATACTTAAATAATGTTGCGAATAAAAATAATTTTCAATCCATTTATTACATTTTAGAAAATTTAAATACTGTTTACATGGATTTTGAAAAATTATTTAAATATTGTAAAAATGAAGTTTTTTTATTTTGTTATATTTCAGCTTGTAAATTGCAGCATTTGAAACGAGTATTAAATTTACTACTAATAAAATGGTCATCAATTTCAAATGATAATAACTGGAACTTTGAAGATGAAGACACTCTTCTCACTCGTTTAATATTAATCTGTTGCAAAACATTAGAGACAAAAGATCCATATAATAGTATCGAGGCATTATATTCAAACAATATGGTTTTTGTAAATGGCATCACCAAGAGATTATCAAATCCTATATCAGCGTTAGTTGAAAATACGATGATTGTTGCTAAGATTATAACATCTGATAAAATAAAGTTTAACACAGAAACGGAGTTAGATTATTTTTATGAAGAAATTGAAGAAATTAAAGACTTTGAAGATTTGAATATATCAAATAACAATGAAATAAAACAAGAAAGTGATATTGTAGAACTTGAAAGTAATATAAAAGAACTTATAATAAATGAACCTTTGTCAGATGACATTAATAAAAAAATATTCTTTATGAAGGATTTTTTGAAACAATTATTGATTATATCAAGTAAAAGTTCTAATGAATTATCAATTTTAGAGACTTTAAATGAAGGGTGCAAGTTAATGGAGTTGAAGTTAGAGAACAATAAAGAGAGGGAAATAAGATTTTACGTAGAAGAAATATTGCCGATACTAGTTAATTTAAAAACGAATGTAGAGAGGAATGAAGTTCAAAAATTAGAATCATTCAGAATTAGAGCATCTGTTTGTTTAATCAAAGCGTTCCCTTCAAAAGCATTAGAAATATTGTTGGATATACTGTTTAACAAAGATTTATCCATACAGCCTAGGTTATCTGTATTAACATGCTTAAGTATAGGTTGCATGGAGATTAGAAAAATGAGTTTAAAAGAAAATAATAAAGAAATATTTAATTCATATAATGAATTTGATGATATTTTAATTTATGACAAGCTATTAACAAAAACACAAACGACGTGGAGATCTAAAAAATTAGATATAGTAAAGTTAGAATCAACTAAGAAGGAAAGACAGTTAAGAAGCGAAAATATATCATCAATTATTAAAGTTTGTTATTCTTTAATAGCAGGGTGGATTAGAGGAATCAATTTACATAATACTTATGATAAATTGTTTAAAGAACATTATATTAAAGCTCTTTCATTAATATATAGTTTAATTAACGATGAAAGACATTTAGATCCTAATAGAGACTTAGAGTCGGGTATAAAAGAAATTTTTGTAGATGCTTTTAAACAAAACATAGTTATAGGCAAAGAATTATTAAAGGATATGAATTTTATATAAAAAAATGACAGCTCATTGTGAGCCACATAATATTAAGAATACGGATTTATACCCGATATATATATTTTTATATTTGCTTTTTTTTTTTTTTTGATTATTTATTAAACAAATAGTATATGCATATTTTATTATAATCCGTTTTTTATTGAAAAAAAAAAAAATTTAAGGGTGATTTTAAAAATAATAACAAAAAATTAAAATCTTATTTTAAAAATAGTATCGATGAATTTTAATTTCTTTCTTTCTCTCCTTTAAATAAATTATAAAAACAAACCAATATTATACCATAATAAAGTAAAAAATATATTTTCTAGTGTATACATATATATATATATATATATTTGATTATTAAATAATGAATAATATAAAAGGGTCCTTAAACCCAAGTATTGGATTTGAGAGTATGAATTATTTACTTGATCCATATTATATGGATAATATTTTTAAAAAGTCTAGTAAAATATTTTTTTCTCAAATGAAAACAGTAGTCATTATATGCTTATCTTTTTTGATAATTCAAAGAATATTTTCTATTTTTATATTAAATATCTTACTTTCAAAAATTTTTTTACGAAATAAATTAAAATCTGCATACATAAAAGTTATATTATTTAAGATATTTCTAAGATTTAAAATACAACTTATGAATGGGATAGAATTTTTTGCATCAAAGGTTAAGTTGCAAAGAAAACTTATAGATGATTCTAATAAAAAATGCCTTCTTATAGATTTTTTTAATGTTTCGATAACTATACCAGAGTTAGAAGTTAAGAAAAATGATGATTTAGATGAACAAAAGGAATATACAACAGAAGAAAAGTTAAGTGCAATCTTAAATAATATTGAAAAGTTTGAATATAGCAAAGTTTTTAAATATAATTGGTTATTCAAACTGATACTTTGGGTTGTCCCTATACAAATTACCTTTCAACGAGTCAAAATAATTATCGAAGGAAAAGAATTTTATTCTGATTATATGTCACTGAAGTTGTCTTATAATGAATATAAAAAGACATGCACCGCAAATTTTTTTATCTATGAATTTACAAATTATACAAATTTGATTTTAAACGGGTTTGAAGTTGAACTTAGTGGCGATTATGTAATCAATGATGAAACAGAAATTTTTAAGATTAATAAATGTTCATCTTATGTAAAAGTTGATAAATTAGAACTTAATATTGATTCTTTAGCTCCTCAATGTAAATATGAACAAGACCTGTCACCAAATGAACAAATAGAAGAAGTTTATGATGACCATGTAGATGAAAATATCATTAATCTGTGCGAAAAGAAAAACCAAATATTGAATGATTATGCAATAGTTTTCAAAAAGGTTTGTTCACTTTTGGATGTAGTTGAGTTTAAGTTTGAAGATATAAGTATTAAGCTGCCTAATTACCATGCAGACTTTTATATTGCCGCAATGTCAATGAGGTTTAATGGAATAGATTTATCTAAACCTGAAAAAGGTTATGAACTAACTGTTTCTTCAAATACTATAAACTTCAAAGTATTTGAAGAAACAATTTTATCTTTACCGTTATTAAGTGTTTTTTTGGTAGGTGACTCCTTATATGAATTTAAGGATATAGAAAACTTTAAATGTAATGTTAAATGTATTTTGAGTTGTATAGACTGTAATGTTGTGATTAGTGAGAAACATTTAGAATATTTTATTCATAATTTTTTGAAATACAAAAAACCAAATGTATCAGAAAATCATTCAAAGAAGAAAAGGGTTAGTACTATGGAGAAGAATCTTAGAGAAGAAAAGATGTCTTTGCTATTATACTTTTTTAATTTCTTTTCATTGGATTTTAAATTTTTGATACCAAATGCTAGATTTACTTATAACTTAGATAATAGTAATATAACTCTAGTTAATAATCAAAGTATTTTTCATATTAAATCACCTCATAATATTTACCATTTGTATGATGAATTATTAGGAGGCACCGAATATGAATACAATGAAAACTTAAGATTAACAAACACATTATTAAGTTTAAAAAGTTCTGATATTAATTTATCATTCAATGATTTTTCAAATGGAAAATATTTGAGTAATTCTATTTTAAGATTAAAGAAATCAGAAATACAAAATTACCAAAATAATATTTTCCAAGTTGATCACTTATTAACAGGATTAAACTTAGAAATTACAGAATTAAGTATTTTAAAGAAGGTTTATGAATCTATAATAAAAGCAGGAAACATATGGCATAGTTTTGGTATGACTAAAAGTAAGCCCAAACCAGTATCTACATCTTCAGATGAATCATTATTAACTGTAATATTAAATAAGATTAGACACAAAGCAAGAATAATTGATGTATGCTTTGTCAATTCATTTGCGAATGTAATTAAAAAAGAATTAGATCCATCAGATCAACTTTTTGATAAATTTTATGGTTTTCAAGGGTTTTTTAAATATATGGAATTTAATTATAGTTGTGAAAGTAAAAAGTTAAATTTTGAAAGTGTAGAATTAGGTTTAATTGAAAGATCAGAGTTATACAACTCTGATATAACAAAAGCAGGTAGTATTTCAAATATTAGTGTAGACTTAAAAGAGGGAGTCAAGGTCTTTATTGAATTAGTATCACTAAAAAAAGATTTATCTACAATTTGGACTATATTTTATTTAAAAGCGGCTTATGATTATACATTTAAAAAGAAAAAAGAAATTGATACTAAACTTAAAACTACACATAAGAAGCATGCCAAAAATAAGAGCAAATTTGAACTGCAGATTCAAACATTTTTAATTGATAGTTTCTTTGTTGATGATTTAAACTTATTAATATCTATTAAAGAAATATTGGTTATAGATGGTTTGGCGAAATTAAGATTACTTCAAATATTTAATGAATCAACCCATAATCCACATGGATTCATTGCTAAAGAAAATACCAATATTTTTACAAGATTAATCAAAGCCAAAGAATTTGCTATTGATTTTAATAAAGACTCATTGCATGATGAATTCATGGCTATTCTTAATATCAAAACCTTTGAATTAAGATCAGAATATCACTTAAAGTTTTATAAAGTATTTGATAGAGTAGTGTCAACCTTTAAATCATTAAAACAAATGAAAACAGGATTATCTGATCTTGATAACTTTATTCATAATCAACCATCCTCAGTTGGTCCAGTATCAATTCCTTCTTTTAAGTTTAAAATTAAAAAATTCTTAATTAAAGTTGATGAAGATCCATTTGAACATAAACTAAATTTAATTTACAGAACAGGTTTAAGTGAACAGAGATTAAGGCTTGATAAAGAAATAATATTTAATGAAGAGCTATTGAAGAAACAAGAGAGTGAATTTGTTAGTGAAGAACAGATTGAAGAAGCTAGATATAATTTACTAAAGAATTTCTCAACTTCTTGGATAGAAAGAGTACAAAAAGCGCATAAAGAGTTTTTCAATTTGAATGCTTATAATACAATTGAAAGAGAATATTTAGATAAAACAGTTAAGATTTATGCTGGCCATGAAGCAATTCCATTGATGGTTTATTCTTTATCAGATATGGAGTTTATGATTAAACCACCAGAATTTGGTGTTGAAAATTATGCAGACTTTATTTATAAGTATGGTAAAGGTGTACCTTTAGACACAATATACACATTGCTGATTTTAGCTAATGTTAAGATGAGTACCAATTTATTGAAATTACAATTACGTGATTATACCTTACCTATATTATATTTACCTAATATGGTACTAAAAGGTGATATAGCGTTAGCTGAACAAATGCCAGATAGCTTTGGTACAAGAGAAGTATGGGTGCCATTTATAAAAGGGTGCAATACTGAAATAAATAATGTGTTTGGTTCAAATATCATCAGAACAATTAATTCTATCAAGTTTTTCATGAATTTGAAAGTTCATATTGATTCACCACAACCTACGATTTTAACTTGGGGTAAATCTTTACAACCTGCTATCCAGGCAGTTATGATGTGGTTTGATTTTTTAACAAAACCTCCTTTAGATCCATCACCTAAGATTGGATTTTGGGATAAAATTAGATTATTAACACATGGTGTTGTGATTTTTGAATGGGCGGAGACTAGTGAGCTTCATTTAAACATGAAAGGTTCCATAGATCCTTATGAAATTCATGAATCAGGTGCAGGGTTAACATTTTGCTGGAAAGGAGGCACTAGATTAGCAATTCATGAAAATTCAAATCCTGCAGACTTTTTAAAGATCAATTCTAAAAGCTTTATTTTAGGTATCAGAAACTTTGATGCATTATATCAAGAAGATGCTTTTAATAAAATTTTAATGGTTTTGAAAGGAAATGTTCTTTGGAGACTTGGGCTAATGTTTGAACTTGGAGATATAACAAAGCCAGGACAAACAAAAAGATCTGTTGACTTCATCCCACATCACACTGTATATTTAGCTAATCCAAAATTACTGAAAAATGTCAAGGGTCATGATTCCTTTAAAAAGTTTAGAAGTGATTTTATTCATATGGATATTGGGGTTTATTCCGATGACCCAGCTGTATCAAAAAATACAGTTCATTTAACACCATTCTGTAGTGAACACTTTTTAGCATGGTGGAAATTATTCAGTACTTATACCTCAGGTCCTATTAGACAAGGTCCATTGTTCCCTTCTTTGCAACAATCATCTACTAAATTTGGAAGATCTCTATTTACTTTGAAATATCAAATGAGTTTTGCTCCTTTAGAAATGGCACATGTTTATAGACATTCAGTTTCTGAAAATAATAATATAGATGATGCAGTGTTTACGGGTTTAAAAGGTAAGTTTGATGTATTTAAGTTTGATTTACATCAGAAGAGATCACCTGTTACTTTAACACACGATATGTTAAATAGAACAAGAAGAGTTTGGAAATTCAAAATGGATCAAGGTGAAGTTGATTTTATTAATTCCGACATTAGGTTAATACATTCTATATTTAATAATAAAACAGATACAAATGTTGAAGTTGAATCTTTAAATAGTGAAAACTATGATTCTGAATGGTTTAATTTATTAGATTATACTGATTTAGATGACTTTGAGAGTTTGAATTTTAACCCAAATTTCCTACAAACGATTCCTTTGCTATCTTCACCAAGGATATCATACTTTAGAAACATTGAAAGAAAGGTCATGCAAGTTCAATATGTATTTGGTAATGAATCATTCCATGACTGTTTGACAGGAAAGCATAACAGTGAGTTAACTCAATTAGAAACGTATCAAACCAGACTGAGTGATATACAAACAATGATTACAAAATTAGAAGCAGAATCTAAAGGAAAGCTAAACGATTCTTATTCTAAGAGTAAGAATTACTCACATAGAGATAGCTTACGATATTTATTAAAACAAGAAGAGATCTTAAATGATTTAATTAAAAAGTTTGAACCTATACGATTAAAAATAGAAAGAGGCTCTAGTGTAGTTTCTTTGGGATCAGAAGATTTGGATAAAATAACACCTATACAAACACTATTATCTAAAAAAGAAGGCAATATATTGGATGAATCAGAAAGTAAAAAAAATACTCATAAAAAAGTATTTGATAATAAGTTCGTAATCCATAATATGAAATTAAAAATTAATGAGGTTTCTAAAAAATTGCTTTTAGATTATGCTAACAAAATGCAAGAAAGAAAAGCCACGTCATTTTTTGATTCATATAAATCGCTTTCAATCATCAAAGAATTAGTAGAGTTTAGTGGTGATAATGCAAAAAATAGTAAAGGAACTAATGTTAATACTGAATCAACAGCATTCGATAATAAGATAGGTTATAATTCACAATTTGATAAAATGGACAATGCTGAATGTATCAAGAATTTTGAAGATCTTATAAGAAGTGTATCTGATTTAAACTTTTTTTCTTCAGATAATATGGTTTTGAAGTTTATAATGCCGCAAATTCAGTTATGTTCAGATGTTGTTGAGGATTGGGCAACCGTTATGCTAGCAAATGAAATAGAAGTTGGTGTCATTGATATCATACAAGGCAGGGATGCATCTTATGTAATAAAAAGTGTTGATAATTTAAGAGAAACAAGAATTTGTATGTTATTATCAGAAGTTAAGTTCTTTGCTATTGACAAACCATCAGTATTAGCACACCCGACATTAAAATACGAGATAAACTATGATTTCAATCTAATTAATCAAAATGATTGTTCTAGAAAATGGATTCCATGGTTACCAATTGAATCATTCATAAACTCTAGTAATCTAGGCCATTTACAAATTTTTTCTAAAACCTCAATGTTTTTAAGTTTCAGTAATCCAAATGATTTGTTCTATGATAATATATCGCATAGAATTTATAATGACAATCCTGTTTTAAGGGTAGGAATGCCAGAAATGCATATAAAGTCAACAAGTGAGCAATATCGTGCATTATATAGTATACTTGATGACTTGTTTACATTTGGGTCGAAGGAGAACAAAAAATGGGAAACATTAACAAAAAACTTTTTAGCAGATGAAATGAAAAAAAACTTTTCAACAAGTGCAGGATTTATAATAGGGTTACAAAAAAAAATTAGATCAATAAGAGTTGAAAGAAGCATTATGAGAGATAATGATCCTGATGCACTCAATGAAATGAGAGATCTTATTGAAAAAGAGTTAGACTCATATAGATTTGAATTAAGATTATTAATGACAGCATTAAAAAAGAATATGACATCAACAAAAAAGAAAGTTGATGGAAGTACAGAACCAGATAGAATATATTGGTACATTTCTGCTGATGATTTAATTTGGGATTTATATGAAAATGAAAAACGTCCATTTATTACCTTAGGCTTAGGATTTTCTTCTTTTGAAAGAATATCTTTTGGTAATGGGCTGAACTCAAATAAACTTTTTGTTTATACATTGCATTGTTTTAACTTAAATGAAAATGCTCTTTATAATGACATCTTATCACCACTTAAAGAACATAACGATAAGAAATCACCATTACTTGAAATAGGATGGACGATGGGAAAACAAATTGGAGGAATAATGCAAATTGATACTATTGATGTAAAAGTTGGTGCTTTAAGAGTTAGATTAGAACATCAATTTGTTGATAAGATTGTTGCATTTTTGACAGGAAAAACTGATGAAGTTTCTGATAGTAAGTCAGGCATTGATAATAAGGGTTCTTTAGACTCTAAGAAAAAACTAGATGCATTATCTGCTTTAGAAGATTATAGTAAGATAAAGGATAAGACTGTTTATTTTGAGAACAGTATGCTAACATACCGTCATGGTATAAGAGAAATGGTCAGGAGATCAAATAATTATATGGCAATTAAGAAGATTGTAATAAACAAAAGTATTTTATCTATATCTTATAGAGGTCCAAAAAAAATTACTAATTTAAATGATTTGATTTTAAAAACACCAGTTTTTAAATATGAAAATGAAATTTGGTCAAATAATGATTTTGCTTCTGCAATTAAGAAAGATTTGATTAAGCTAGTGTTAAGCCATACAGGTAATATTATAGGTAACAAATTTAAAAAGACTAATGCTAAAGAATCAAAATATGAATCATTTAAACAATTCTCTAAATTGTTAAAGTCCGACAGTGAAATATTAAGAGATAAAGCAAGTACAGATGTTGAAGAGAATTATAAAAAAGTTGCCGGGTTAAGAAAAGATTCAAAATCTAGAAATTTGGATATAATTGAAGAGAATGAAGATGAGTCTACATGAGTAGTTTAAATCTATGATTTTATAAATTATATAATTTTATTTTATTTTTATTTTTTAAATTACCATTTATCATGGTCTTCAGATTGTTTGATTTGAGATGAAATCTTGTTAACTAATTTATAATCAATAACACCGAATTCTTTAAATGCAGTAACCATTATTTTTTGGAACACATCATGATTTATCTTATTAAAGAATTCTTTAAAAACAACCACAAAATGAGCATCATCAGTACATATTAAAAGATTTTCACCGCATATTTTTAAAATAGCTAAAGATACTTGGAAAAGAGTAAGTCTACCACCATTAACCCAAAAAACATCTAAAATTCTTGAAGAATATTCCAAAGGCAATACAGTCGTGAATAAAGATAAGAACCATGATAAGGTCATGACTGTTATTTGGATATCATATCTTTGAATATGATTATAAAGAACCGGTATTTTTTCTTTTATTAAAAACTCCAATATTTTTTGATCTAATATTATACCTTCCATATTTTTAGAATAGTACCCTTTTAAATAGTTTTCACAAAGTTGAGAAATACACCAAAAAGTTTCTTCTTCCCCCATATATATTAAAAGCTCTGCTGCAACAATATTCATAGCCTGGCAATATCCAACTTCTGGGTTTTTCCAAGAGTATGCCACTAACACATTTCTTAAAGAAGAAATACCAAGAGAGTCATCTAAAAATCCACTATACTCAGGAAGAGATCTTCTAACATCCTTTTCAATATCTTCTACAGCTTGTGAATTTCTTGAAATATTGGAGTTTAATATCTCTTTATAGATACCAGGTTGTTGAAATCTTTGATACATTGCACCAGAAAGAGATTCCCAAATTTCACCTCTAAAAATATTGCATATACCAACACGTATAAGTTTATAAAAAGTTGCGTTTTTAATAATTTGAAGGCCATTTCCATTTTTTGAAAAAAAATCCATCCATAGTTTTAATTTTACATCTTGTTTTGTAACTAATGCATCTCCTGGAAAGCCGTATGTTGATCCCAAACCATTGGTTTTAAATAAACTTAAATCCTTAATTTCTTTTGAACCTTCTATGTCTATAAGACTTGTTTGTAATTGTTGTGTTTTATCTAATTCTATAAATTCTTTTAAATATTTTGAAGAAACTAAATCATCATTAAATTTTGGTATGTCGTGCTTAGCTATTTTTATATCATTCACCAAGCATCTTTTTAAATTTGTAATAAAATTACCACCATTCTGTGTATATTTATTAAACCTAATTAGAAGCTTTCTTTTGTGTTGTGATCCCAAAGTTAAAATAATCATTAGTTGGTCACTACCACTGTTAACCTTCTCCATTTTTCTAATATTTCCGATATGTATAGTGAAATTAAGGTATTGATCGTCTTTGTAATCTTTAAATATTAAGTAGTGTGGTGTTAAATGCAAGGTCCCTATACTATTAATAAAATCATGGCTATCATTTATTTCAGTATTAAATTCTATTCTAACCTCGACATTGTTGCATGTTACTATAAGAAATTCAGTAATAGGCAATCTATACTCAGTCTCAAGATCAACATTTTTTTGAGAATGATTCATTTTGTGATCTTTTTTTTTTTTTTAATTTCTAATATATAAACAAAGATTTTATAAATATGTGGTTTGTATAGTTTTTTCTGTTAAAAGTAAATAATTCAACACATTACTTAATTTATTGATATGAGTAATGCAATTTTAAAAAAAAAAAAAAAAAAAAAAAAGTGAAAGAAAAAGGGAGGGTTTAATACTTTTTTTAAAAAATATATATAATAATAATAAATTTAAAGTATGTGTGCTAAATTAAAAAAAAAAAATTAGAACAATAGGTAAAAAATCAGACTGTCTTTAATTTTTTATTTTTAAATAAATTTATAAAAATTTATCTCCGTTTTACGCAATTTTTTAATATACTTAAAAACTGTATATATATACTCTTTTTTTCTTTTTAATTGTTTCTTTTTTATTGAATAGTACGAATGAACCTTTTTTTTATCAAAGGAATTAGACCATTTCAATATAAACACGTTAACTTTGATTATAATTAGAATAAATATATTAATTTATTAATAAAAACTGATATAACAACCAAAATTAATAGTTTTTTGCATTATATATATTAATACTCAATGCTTTTACCGACTTTTAAGAGATCTACTCTTATTTTCAATAAAGGAGTAAAGACATCGTTCTTATATCCAAATATAATACAAAAAAATGTGTGTACTCAAAATAGATACACATCTCTTTTTAAAACAAATGTAAAATTTGATATTATTAAAAAGCAAAATTTTAGTAATTTTAATGGAAATAAAAAGATTTCATATGATCCTAAAGACATCCCTTCTTTGAATAGATTTAGCAATTACAACAGCAATAGGAATAATTTTAAAAATTTTAGTAAATTGCTACTATTTGGATCATTTTTTATGGCAACTACATTTTTTGGATTACCATTGATTAAAGACTACATACCAAAAGATCCAAATATGATAATATATCCATTAATTGGTTTGAATCTTCTGGTGTTTGGTCTATGGCATATAAAGACAAGAGATTATTCTCTATATTATAAAAGAATGACTGACACTTTCCTATTACAAAAAAATTTCAATCTTTTTAAACTAAGACAACTATTTTTCTCTGGGTTTTCTCATAAAGAATTTTGGCATCTAGGTTGTAACATGTTATGTTTAGTTTCTTTTTCTGTACCATTGATTAATGTGATTGGTAATGTTGGATATCTTTCATTATATTTAAATTCTTTAATGTTTTCATCTGTTTTAAGTGTTTTATATCCTAATTTACTGAAAACATTATTCAGAAGGATTAGTAGTACAACATTCACACCATCATTAGGTGCTTCAGGGGCCTTATTTGGTGTTTTCGGATGTTTTGCTTATTTGTACCCAAATGCACATTTATCACTATTTTTTATACCACTGCCATTGGGTGCATGGCAAATATTTTTAGGTTCAATGGGATTTAATTTGATGGGTGTTTTATTAAGAGTTGGATCATTTGACTTTTTAGCACACTTAGGTGGATCTATAGTTGGGTTATTATATGGTATGTATTTCCAAGATATTATCAATAAAAGAAATATGGCAAGAAGAAGCAGAGAAGTTTCTATATTTGATATATTTAAATAATAAGAGTGTAAATGTTTGTAGTTAATATAGACAAAGTATTGAAGTTTACGCCTTCTTTCTTTCTTTTTTTTTTTTTTAATGATTATAAGTTTATGATAATATTATATATATATATATATATATATATATATATATAATTTTATTTAATAATTATCTTTTTTCATATTTATAAAAGTTATTATTAGTCAACTTCGTATTTGATTTTGGATTAATATGCTCAATTTCTTTATTATTAAAGTCATTTATTTTTTCTGAAAGTTGACTCAAACTGTTTATAGCTTCATCTTGAACTAAAAAGGGATTACCTAAATTATTACATTCAACTTCACATTCATTATCAATTTTAATTTCATCAATCATATTTGTAAATTGTATATACTTTAAAAGTTGTTTCTTTAATTCAACCTCATTTTGATTGGAATTTGGTAAACGCGATAGATTTAGTAAATTTTTAACATCTATTTCTGTGTTTTCAGTTTTTACTTGTTGTTCATTATACATCTTGTATAAATTATCATTCTTCTCCTGATCAAATATAAACTGCTTAAGTTTTTCTTTATTATCAATAGCAATTGTTCTTATTAAGTATTTTGAACTGTTGAAATGTTGTACTTTTATCTTAATTATGTTGTTCATTTGATGTTTTTATGTGTGTTGGCCATGTGCATGTTCATTCAATCTTACAACTTGTATCTGATATATTAACGCTTTGTATTTATTATATATATATAACAAAAAAAAACATTTAAGTAAATGTGTGTTTCTAATTTTTTTTGTTTGTTTGTACACGTGCGTAAATAAAAAATTTCTTTTTAAGTTTTCTTTTTTGAATTATTAACACAATTCTTCTTTAGACACTCTGTTTTTTTTCATTAATTTAAAAATATCATTTTTATAATCAAATTAAAAATTTCCTAATTTAGATATAGAGAAAATTTCCCAAAAAAAAAAAAAAAAAAATATTAGTTTAAACAACTTTGAATTAATTTCTTTTTTTACATATTAATTTTGAAAAATTATTAAAAAATATATATATAATATTTAAATATATTTTAACTTAAACTAATATTATTTAAAAAAAAGAACTTTTATTTGTTTTAAATAAAACCATACACCAAGGTTTTTACGTAAATTAAAGTATATTAATAACCTAAAAACTAAAAATGGCCAGAATTCAAAAAAGACATACCAAAGGTAATGTTAAAAATTTCATTACTAGAACACAAGCTATTAGAAAGTTACAAATATCATTACAAGATTTTAGAAAATTATGTATTTTCAAAGGTATTTACCCAAGAGAACCTAGAAACAAGAAGAAAGCTAATAAAGGTTCAACCGCACCAGTTACCTTCTATTACTACAGAGATATTCAATATTTACAACATGAACCTTTATTAAACAAATTTAGAGAACATAAAACATTTATGAAAAAGTTAACTAAATACTTAAACAAAGGTCAAATTCATCAAGCTAATAAGTTAAACGACAATAAGGAAATTGGTTTTGTTGGTAACTGGGATTTGGATCACATTGTTAAAGAAAGATATCCATCATTCACAGAAGCCTTAAGAGACTTAGATGATTGTTTAAACATGTTATTCTTATTTGCTAACTTACCAACTACTGATAACAAAATTAACAACAAGGTTATAAAAGAAGCCAATAGATTAACACAAGAATGGTTAACTTATGTTACTGAAAAAAGATTAATTAGAAAGGTTTTTGTTTCTATCAAAGGTGTTTACTATAGTTGTACTATCAAGGGTGAAGAAGTTAGATGGACTATTCCATATAAATTCCCTGAAAATATGCCAACTGATATTGACTTTAAAATTATGTTAACATTCTTAGAATTTTACTCTACTTTGTTACACTTTGTATTATTTAAATTATACACCGATAGTGGAATAATTTACCCACCAAAAATAGAATCATACCAACTTGTTACTGAAGATAATAAATTAAAGACTATTGAAAACAATAACAACAGTATTGAATCTGGTGAAAATGTTAAAGGACAAGCTTTAAATAAAGACTTAGCTGAAAAGGCTATGAATGCTGATAAGAATGATGAAGATGAAGATGAAGTTAAAGAAGACGAAGTTTTGGATAAATTTGAAGACAGTAATAAGAATAAGGGTGATCTACTCCAACAACCAAGTAAATATGACTCCCCACAAGCCACATTATTTGAAGGTTTCACTTTCTATATTGGTAGAGAAGTTTCTCTTGATATTATACAATTTTTAATTTTAGGTTGTGGTGGTAAAGTTATCTGTGAAGCTGAATGGGATATGTCTGAAACAAAACCCGATGTTTCTAATGTCACCCATCATATTTGTGATAGACCAGTTTTAAGACAAAGATTAGCTAATGTTGTTTATATTCAACCTCAATGGATCTTTGACTCTATTAATAAGGGTGAATTACAAGCTGCTAACTTATACTTACCAGGTGAAAAGTTACCACCACATTTATCACCATGGGGTGATGCTATTGGTTATGATCCAACTGCTAATATCGAAGAAGACGATGAAGATCTTGAAGAAGATAACAGCGATGTTTCTGGCGAAGAAGAAGAAGAACATAATGATGAAGACTTAGAAGCTCAAAAGGAATTAGAACAAGAAGCCAATGGTGTTTACAAGAATACTTCTAATATTCAAGAAACTTCAAAGAATAAAAAGAAGGCAAAATCTGCTGAGGAAGAAGAAAAGGAAATGAAGCTTGCAATGATGAGTAACAAGCAAAAGAAATTGTATACTAAGATGCAATATTCAAATAAACAAAAGGAAGATGAAATTAAGAAATTGAAAAAGAGAAAACAACAATTAGAATCTAAAAGAAAATAAATAAAGTAGATTTGCTTATATTCAAAAATTTGTAGTTTTCTCAATTAATAGTTTTTTTTTTTTTTTTTTTTTTTTTTT